>JAQGCM010001683.1:0-14074 GCA_034699705.1 Hymenaphorura dentifera | reverse complement strand
ACTAAGAGAAATAAAACTTTAAATACATTTCCGTCTCTTGTCTTTAGTCTTGAATTACTTCATTTGTGTCCACAACACATTCATTAATCTTTCCTTATTTGCATGAACGCTTACACACTGAACAGCTTCCAAATTCCAATAATGAGAGCTGGAGAATCAAACCGCCTGGAGAATTTCTGGACAATGTTCTACATTACACTGCTAACACTGCTGTACTGTAAGTACTCCGAATCTAGTTCTATCGTCGTGAACCTGATGATGAGTCAATAGAAGTAGAGCAGTAGGTCTCTTGTTTGTATTAACTCAGAAGGAAGGAGCTGCTGCCGCCTTCGCCGCCGAAGAATCGACAAACAATTCTCACCTACTTTTTTTCCCCTCTCTCTCTTCTGGCAGAGCAGTAGTAGCAAACTTTGACTTTACACTTCTAAGCGCTGCTGCGCTAGCAAGTCATCCATTGTCACCAACTAAATTCCTAAAGCTGGCTGACCTAATTTTGCCAAAAACTCTTCAACTGCACCGCATAACAATACCCACCCCGAGTCGGGTAGTTGGTTTGATATTTGCTTGGCGAGCATTGAATGACTTGACATGCCACAAATTTGAATTCGTTCGTGGGCGGACCTGTGATGTGACAACAGGTGGGAAGAAATCACGCTCTCAATCAAAAACTCCAATATTCCAAATTGTAGTATGAGCCTCCTGGACATTTAATTAGCACAGTCGAAGTCATTATTTACAGCTGTGATATTGGCATTGAAAACCTTTAGTCAAACACGGTCGGCCCTGAAATGAAACGCAATGGAATGCACCTCTGGACTCAATTAAAATAAAATTAAAGTTAAATCAAATGAAATCCAAATCCCTCGTCGATTCTTTGAAAACTTTTCGGCTCATCGCATTTGGTCGCATTGATGCCGAAAGCGTCACTCTTGCCGACGCATTTCATTCGAATTGATGAGGAAAGTGAGCACTTAAGCAAATAACTCACAAGGGCAGATTCAGTGCAGTGCAGTTTGCGAGCAATGGAATGCCATGCCCCTGAGGACTGACAGTGACAGCTATCCTAGAGGCCATCGCAGGCACAGGTAGGCAGGTTGGCTTCCAATTTGGTTTAGATTTCATGTACAAAAATTCCCAGTGGTTTCTCAAAGTTCTCTTGGGCCTGCCTGCCTGCCTGCGGATCTGCTCGAAGTGGAAATCATTGTTCTCGTCTCACATTACGGCATCCAATCAGTTTTGAGTTTCGACTAATGCAATACCCCTCTCCAGGTGAATACCTTAGTTCTCCTAGCTTGATTTGTTTTCCTCAGGTGAGAAATTGGATATTCCGGAAGTCCAGTCCATATCCAAATTATTCCGGAAGTCCAGTCCAGATTAGACCTAATTCAACCTGTGCGTACTCTGAGGGTTGGTTTTGTAGAAGCGAAAGTGACTTTAAAGAGTCACTCTTGGATTTTGCATGCATACGAACATCCATGTGCTAATATAATTTTAGGCACAAATTAAAACCAGCCCCAGCCTGCCGTCGTCTTCATGATTATTTTTAAAAATAGTGCCCTATTTTTAAAACATACATACTATTTTTATCAAAATAAAAAATCAAGAACTTTGTTCACCGTTCACCTACCAAAACGTCTGTCGTCTAATTCTAGAATCTCATGTCATACGCATTACGTACGAAGTAATCCTAGGCTAGCGGACTAGCGGATTATCTCAAGTCAACCATTTCCTTCCTTCCTGCCTTCCTTCCTTCCTCTACATTTTCAACTTGAACGGAAAAAAGTTCTAGAGTCTAAATCCTAGCGTCTAGCGTCTGTATGGCAAAGAGGCTTATCCTGGCCTGGCTCCTTGCTTACTAAGCAATTATCTTTAGCCAATATGTTTGTTTTTAGACTCCTTTAAAAAATCATCTTCTTCATCTTATGTTTTTTCTATTGCTATTTCATCTCGAATGAAAAGTAGTTTCAGCCTTCCTGTGTGTGAAAATTTCAAGTGACAAAGTGACATGACAGGACACCTTTTTGCGAATTTTAGACTCAACCTAGGTCAGGTCCAGATCTGCCTAAAAAAAGTCGGTAGGAGCCTAAAGAATCCTCAACCCACTCAGTCACAGTGCCAATTTATAATTACCAATGTATGCTACGCTACGACTTCCAGACCAGACATTTTTTGGCGCCTTTGAACAACAAACCAGCTTGCTTTGGTTTTGGTATTTTTGGTTAAATCACTAAAAGATTTGAATTTGTAAAATCTCCAACATTTACGAATGAATACTTATGCATAATTAATCCCAACCTGTAAATATTGTGTTGAATAATTATTACGCAAATTGACAATTCAATCAATTTGGCCAGCAACAGCAGCACCATTAATATAAAGTTAAGCACAACCACGCGCAAAGTTGTAATAAATTTGAAGTTATCTGCAGATAAAAGTCGAAACTAGAAATCCGCGTAGGTGGTAAAGAAAGCACGAATGAATCACGCTGCTGCTGTGTCCAAATTTTCTAAAAATTGGAGCGTGTGACACCAGTCTGTCACATAATTTGTTGCAAAAAATTAAGTGAACACTGAAATCCACTAATTATTTTTATTAAACCACGCGAAACAATTTATTTTGTCCCGCTTTTTGTAAAGAAAAATTCTCGAGGTTCGGTTCTGTGAGTGGAGTGGCTATAGAAAGTTAGAAAGCTTGAAAATCAGAAAAAATCTAATCGGGCTAATTTCCCCTTCAATTTGCCATTTGCCCAATTAAATTCCACAAGCGAGACTACAATATTTCCGAGAGGATAAATGATAAATCACAATTGGCACAATTGTTAATAGTTGCAATTGATTTTTTTTTTACAAAATTTCAGGATGGAAGTCCAAGAGGACATGTTCTCGCCGAAATCATGGAGACTGAAAAATCATATGTTGACTCTCTTCAAATTATTACCAAGGTATTCTATTCTCCCTACCTAAATTGCTTCCAATTTTTTTTGCATTGTTCATCTTCAATCATAATAAGACAGAAATTCTCAAAGAAAACTCAAATGGTCTAAAATATATTTCAAATCTTGTTAGTCTAGAATAAATTGAATTAGAGATTTTTTCCTTTGCAAAATCCGCGACGATTATGAATTACGATTGCGATCACACGCACTTCTTTACATCTGCGGCTCCAAAGCAAAAACAAAAAATTATTCAGTTTATTTTGGTCCATTTTTACGTTCTACCTCTGAGACTGAAAAAAAAGTCATAGACTCAGACGATGAGAGAACAAAAATTGGCAGGGATGAGCAAATTGATTAATTTGTTACTCGTCTCCTACTTAGTACTATAGCGTTTGACTTATTTCTGTTGTCCAACAGAAATACATGGAGCCGTTGAAATCCTCAGATTTAATTGATGGAGGACTCGTCGACGAAATCTTTTCTCAGGTCAGTCAGTCAGTCAAACTCATTTTTAGCACTTTTTTCAGCATCGCCATCATCATTTCCCTTCTTAATCCGTCCATCCGTGCATTCAGTTCACTCTCAGCCTAGGTTTTACGTAATCTTAATCTTACCTCATCTCATCCGCAAACCATCGTGTCGTTCTGTACGGTACACATTTTGCCTGTATCAAAATTAAACTCTCTGAAAATTTCACGTCAAGAAACGAAATATTCTGAAACTTGTGGTTTTGCATGTAAATGTGTTGCTCGTCTTGAAATTTAATTAAGGCTGTGATTTTTGCTCTCAAGATTCCAACAATTATGTGGCACCATGAGCGACTCTTGTCAGCGCTTCAGAAACGCATCGTAGATGACACCCAGTGCGTCGGAGACGTTCTACTCGATGCGGTACATATTTTCTTTCAATTAAAAAAATTTTTTAGTTGGAGTTTAATTGTATGTGACAGCAAATAAATCCATGGTGCAAAAAATGACCCTGCCTGGTCTACGTTGACCTCCACGCCGGTAGGTCAAGAACCCCAGAATTAGATCACCACAATGCTTTCTTTTCTCGTATAGATTTTCTCAGAACCCCATATTTTTATTTGCACACTTTTCATTTTATCACGGAGACGGAGAGCTGCATTGGCTAAAATAAGTGCGAGCACTGCACTACATTGCACTGCAAACTGTTATGTATTCAGAAAACGCATATTCTGCAAAATTCCAATGGTAATCGCCATCGCCATCGCATCGCCAAACTCTTAAAATTTATGGGATAGTTTGGAATGGGACATATTTCAAAAAATTATGATGTATTTGTGAATCTCCTGACTCCTTCTGCATCCTCGAGCCCTTGGCGTGGCTCAGCTACAGCCACAGCTCCTTCCTGGTCGAGTTTAAAAAAATTGTCTATTAAAATTTATAGTTTCGCCAAAATTCGCTATTGGAGTGCTACTCATTATTTGTAAATAATTGGAAGAATGCCAAAGGGTCACTCAAAATGGCCGTTGCGTCTAAACCAGCTCTGGCTAGATTTCTAGAGGCCAACGCAAGACAACACAAAGGGAAACTCAACTTGGACTCACTTCTCATCATGCCTATCCAAAGAATTCCACGCTATGAACTCATGGTCAAAGTAAGTAGTTGTATCAAAATTTTTGATTAAATTTCAAAAATCTGCAACTCAGGCGATCAACCGATGAAAATATCAGTAAAATTCCGCGAAAATCAGCGCGATCCGACTCGATCCGATCTTGCTGCTGTGCTGCTGCATGATGGTCGCATTACACATCCACACAATTGAAACGAATTCTTCGAACCGCCTTCGAACAAAATCCTTCGAGTGTTAAAACAAGCAATACATACAATACAAAAACAAATAACTTTAAATTGCACAAATTAAACAATAACGTTTTTTTTTTTTGGAAAAGTTTGCATTCATGGCAAATTTTTGATATTTCAACAGCAGCGGTCGGGTCGTTGAAGTCAGTTGCATTGCAGTTTGTACAGAAGTGGTAGTAGTCATTATGTAGTTTTAGTGACTACTCAACTCGCACTCCACTTGTGATTCCTAATGTTCTTGGCACTATTATTATTGGACAATTGTCAAAATTTTCTTCTCTTTCACGTCTGCTCCTGCTTCTGACTCTGACACTCTTCAAGTTTTTTAGAATTTTTTTTATTGCCACTTTTTCAAATGAAGTCGTTCGTCTGTCTCTCTCTGTGAATTGTGAATGTGGGAGCAATCCAAAATGCAAACTCCAACTCAAAGGTTCATCTCCAGAAAAAAAGGCAGCGAAGCGAATGTCTTTGGTCGTCTTTATTTCAAACACATGTTCAAAATGAAACGATCTCGATGTACAAAATGAACATGAAATGCAAAATGAAAACTTGTCTTTTTGTGAATGTTTTTGCAAATTTCAAATGCGTTAGCTTACTGGACTCATTTTCTTGACAGTGCCAGTAGTCTTGCACAAATTGGCAAATTTTTGGGACAATCTCTAATTGCTCTAACTTTTTTGAAAAGGAATTATTGAAATACACGGACCCTATCCACGAAGATCATTCCAGACTCATTCTCCTGCTGGAGAAAATTCGAAAATTTGCTCTTCACATTGACTGTGCGTCCGTTGACCCAAACGATAATCGTGAGATTGAGATTGAAGGGTGGACGGCTGGGCTTGGGCATCTAATTCGCCAAGACATCATCACGGCCAGTACGAACAACTCAAATGTCAGAAAAGAAAAGGCTCTTTTTCTCTTTGCGGACTCTTTGGTCCTGGCTGCCATCAAGAGGAAGGGAACGCGAAAAACGTCGTAAGATTTTTCAATTTTTTATTTGACATACATACCAAATTTTTACAAAAATAAATTCCCATAAAACATTAAGGACCTCCACACGCTGTGCAGCCAGGCAGCCAAGCGCCGATTAATTTACACGATTCCGAATTCCGACTCACTGACTCCATTCCGTTATTCCGTATGCTGCAAAATTCTTCCAATGCACAATGCAGTAAAACTTCCAAAGGACCCCCGAAAAGTTTTTATAGGATTTCAAATTTTATGGAGGATTTAAATGCTCGAATTGAGTAATTTCTGAGCAGTTGTCCAAAAAAAAATTAAAAAAGTTTATAGCCCCGACCTTGGAGAGCAGTTTGGATTGGACGTAGGTACGTGCGTACGGAATGTCGTCGTCAGTCGTCATCTTGCGAAATTGATTGTCGGTCCAAAGTTGTCAAGGTTCTTCTTGGGAAATGGTCGTCGTCGCCGCCTGGTGTGCGGTGAAATGATTGACATTTATTTGTGTGTCAATGTGACAATCATAAACCTAAATTAAAGTTTGGACGATCAAATGAAATAACGACGATGCGAGAGTACTTCACTTACTCTCGTTTCCCAAGGACTTTTGATTTTATTTTATTTTCAAGCTAATAAAATCCAACCTGGACTCACTCTTGAGGATGCGAATTGCGAAATGCGAGTGCATTCATGCAAACCAACAAGACACCCATTTTGATTTACCCGATTCTGAAATCTCCACAGTCTCCGCCCTCCACCTCCTCCGAAGAGTCGTGATAATATTTCGGTTCGGTCGGGTGCATTCTTCAAAGGACTTTCCAATGCATGCATTCACCCCTTCAAAAAAAAAGTTTTTATTGACGTTCCAACCATTTCAATTTTATTACCTCCTGAGAGGAAATATTTTCTTCTAGCTGCTAGTTGGCTAGTTGGCTGGCTTGTCTTATCCTTCCGGTCCTGTCGGTCTTTTTACGAGAGCAATTTGCAATTTTTAACAGGAGGGAACCAAAGTTGATCTCTTAAAAAGCATCATGTGTGTCGTGTGCCTTAGTGACTCTCTTCTCTTTATTAAACTCTAAAATTCCCCAAGGGGGGGGGGGGATGGTGGGGATGATGACGAATCTGTGCGGCATTCAGTTGAGTTGGGACAGTAGGGACATAAAATTTCTTACTCTCCTGCTCCTTCTGACGCCACTGAAATTTCAATCGCATTCAATTCAACTTTAAGATTGAATGTCACCCCGTCCGGTCCTCCGCACGTTACTTTTCTTAAGAATTCCTCCAGCCAAGTAGCTCCTGGAATTCGAATCTGGGTCAAGGTGGAGGGATTCTCTGGAAAGTTAATGAAATTGGTTCTTCCTACTCGAGTAGTCTTAAGTTTCTAAGGGTCCATAAAATCCTCCTTAAACTTTGCTCTTAAAATTTCTAAAAGGGTAATTAAATTTTGAGAGTCATTTGATTCCTAGAGAATTAACCGTTTATTCCCTCTGTGGATTTATGAGGCTAATTTCGCTCAAAATAATTCTCCCGACAGGTCCAGCCAGGGAAGTCAAATTGGGACGGGGCAATGGGACGGCTGTAAATTTAAATTAGTCTTAAAATGCCAGCTGACGGACGTGCACAATATTCATGAGGACTATGAGAACAGCTGTGCGATGGGAGCCAGTGGCGGCGGGCCGTCTTGTTCCTCGGCCGCCATCGCGTCCACGAGCAGCGGAGCGGTCAGTCGAGTTGAGAGAATGTTGGGAGCAAGTGGTTACTCTGGTGGGGCCGGAAGTACTGGGAGTGGATTTGGATCTCATGATGACCTGGATGACCTCAAAGTTCTTCACCGCATGATGGACTTGGCCTCATCTCTAAGACATCCGCACTATGTTTTGGACGACGTGCTGAAAGAGCTCTACGCCAATCTTCGCTGTCATCTCACTGAAAACAATGGGGATCCATTGGAGCTTGAGATCAAAAATAATGACAGGTGTGACAAATTTGATTTTTTTTATTCGTTCTTTTCCTTCCTCAATCCCGATCCGATTTATTCTGCCCAGCGTACAATTTTTTTGACATTGAATCACATCCATATCTGAGTACGACGGACGCAGATTTCTAGCTCTAGTTTCCTCGTACCTTTTGTAACCTGAGCTTCGTTAACCTAATTGGAAATAGAGTCGAGGATAAAAAGTCAATGTCTTCAATGTAGTTCCTGAACTGAGAAAAATGTACATTTTGTCGAGCTTTCGTTTCGCTGCGTAAAGAAATGGATCAAATAATGATGGCCTCCGGATGATATCAAAATTCTGTGAAAATTCTGTGATGTGAATCTTGCATAATTTTTTATTGCTGCCCTCTTCTCTAAAAAAATCAAAAGTTGGTCGCACTTTAAGAACACAGAGTGAGAGACAGGCAGACACAGTTCGACAGTTCTGAACAAGCGATTGAGTTTTTTAGATGGACTTTTGGGAGCTGATGCAGCCAGATACGATGCATGTTTGAAAATGATAGGAATAAAAAAGGGCTAATAAGATTCTTAGATTTCAGTTCAGTGCCAAGACTGACTTTCATGAATTTATTTGTACATTCCTGAATGGAATGGGTTGAGCAACATTGTAAATCTTTTAAATGAGCACCTAAATTGAACACGCAACATAAATTTGTAGTTGAGGTTGAGTGAGACAATAATCATCTCCAAATAATTTTCAGTTTCTTCAGCCCCAAGTCCCGACTCTGTTGTTTGTATAGCATAAATTAGGATCATCATCAACTTGTTACATAACTTTTGCAATGTGTGTGTCCTCTTCCTGTACTTCTTTAATCTCTCTAGCCTGCCTGCCTGCCTTCCAATTTTTCTCAAAGTTATGACGAAGTTTTGGCATTAGTTTTAGAAGAGCTCAAGGTTCGCAACATTGCAAAATTGCAATTGCAACGCAGCGCAACAAGCCAAGCCAAGGGATGAGTTACACAACGCAACCAAACGTAAATTAGATCACTCATTAGCTCACTCAGGACAGGAGTAGTCTCAGTCATGAAATAGCAGAAAAATCTCTCGGAAAATATGCAAATCCTCATTTTCACAAATACGGGCAATACAATATTTCGCAAATCTGCTTGCGTGCAATTCTGTCATGGCCGCGACGGACTGACTGGACTGTGCAGCTTTTGCTTTAAGGATCCTGCACTGCACTGCACGCCGCATCACCGCAATTCGCCGCAATTTCTGAAGCGATTGTTGGCATAAAGTGCAAATATCTATATAAATATGTCTCTAGATTTACCATAGCGCTTTGCTGGGCTCTGCTGTGGACTGCGATTCATGTCAAAATAGAATTATGTAGTCAAAGTCAGTCAGTCAGTTCGTCCGTCTGCCTCCTTCTCTTGAGACCAACAAGAAAAAAGTGTTAGAAATGACACTGCAGCAAAAATGGAAAGCGAGACTGAGTTATATTTCTAGAATTGGCACCACATACGTACAGTATGTGTCCCAGAGTCAGAGTCCCGCACCAACCTTTCCATGCAAACATTTGGCCATTATGTATCGTGGTGTTTTTGAATATACAATATTCTTTTTTCTATTTTTTTTTGCATCTCCTACACTTGCTGCTGACTTGACGACTCTGCATTGCATTGCATTGCATTGCATTGTTGGCTCCCGGCAGTGATTGTCCGGAAGTGCTCAGACTCTACTTTACCTCAGCTGAGAAGAAGAACGGATGGTGGGACTCTTTTCAAGACACCTTGGGGAAATTCAGTAAGGATTTTATTATATCAATATCAAAATATGCAGCAGCTCAGCGGACTGACTATTGGCCCGTTTCGAGTTTTCGAGTCGATAGTAGTTTTAGTCTAAAGAAACGTGGATCGTTTCGATAGTCGATTCGATGTAACTTTTCTTGAAATTGACCTTCAGCCCTCTTCTCTCGTCGTCACGGAACTTAAAGTAAAAAAAAATTCTAAAACTTGCGAATTGCGATTAATAAAAGTTTGAAGTCCTTCGATCCTGTCTAACGTTAGTAGCAAGCATCACTACAGCTCCACTCACTCAGTCATTGAGTGTCCCTGTCACTCACTCAAATTACTTTCAAAAGACTTCATCATTTAACGACGTGATGATGACTCATTTCGTGTTAGCTCTTGATTGTTTTGGCACCTTTCCAATTTTTTCTGAGTCTTCTTCTTCCTTTTCTCCTGGCAGGAGGATGTATGTATCTCTGAATTTTTTTCTGAGCCAGAACATCTTATCGACGACGAAAATAGGAAGCATTTAAACAATATTTTTTTTTAAATATACATAAAAAACGTTTCAAAAAATTTCCAGTTCGCTATGGATTCGGAAGAGTTCCCCAAGTACAATTCATGCAGGCACTTCCGATCCGCAAGACCAGGGCCGGACTTCAACTCTCTTGCGCTGCCCCAGTCTGTCTCCACAACAAAGTCACCAAAGGGACAGAGATGAGTGACGTTTGGGTTGCAAACTCTGACGGCTACGTGGGTCAAATTTGCATTTTGACCTTGAACCCAGAGCCAGCCATAACTTCTTGCAACGGGGTCTGTAACTCGAGAATTACTTGCATCGTGTCCGTTCCACCGCCGAACCATGCTCCGTTGGCACAATTGCAACCAGGCCCATCTTCTGGAGTCATGGCAGCCGTCGCCGGTGCACATGGTCACGCTCACGGACATCACTCGGACGAGCACCACGGTCATCAACACCATCCTCCTCACCACCATCACCACCACAACAATCTTGGCTATGAGAGTGAGGATGAAACTCACAAGAATCGTAAGGGTAATTTTGTCCGGCTTTGTTGGCTCGGATTTTGTGTGCTTTTATGGTAAAATCAATCAATCAGAACGCCCGGGTTCCGTTTCGTAAATCGATCCCAGGGATTTTCTCCTCCTACTTTCTCCATTGGGGAGCATGGAGAAAGCAGGTGAAAGTTGGTGGTCCCGGTTGCGATTGGAAGGCCGTGGTTTTATTGAAAACTCTAACAATGTGTGGTTAGATTCGATACTGAATTTTGATTCGGAATGATGTGACACAGGGCAAAAATTCACTGAGCACTGGACCGTTTGGCTTGGAACTGAGGACGGAGGTCTTCACATTTATGATTGCTCGGACAGTGTCCGAGTCAAGAAAAATCGTCACAAGATTCAACACACGTCTCCTCTGATTGCCATCGTGTAAGATTTCCAAAGTGCAAGCACTTCCATACAGTTAGCCAAATTTTCATACCCAATTTCTGTATTAACTAATTTTGATCCTGTGACCTTCTTAGCTATTACGACAACCGGGTGTTTGTATCCTTGGCTAACGGAGACGTGGCTGCTTACAGCCGAAATTCAAGTGAGTTGTCAAATATTTTTCTCCAGTGCCGATTTGAGTTTGAACTTTTCCGTATAATGTAATTTGGTCTTGCACGTATTTTCAGATGGAAAGGGTTGGTCAATCGGTGACCCGACTTGGGTCACGATTGGCTCTGCCATTACACCAGTCACCAAAATGCTGTGCGTGGCATCTACTGTTTGGTGCTGTTGTGGGTCCCAAGTCAAAGTCTACAGTGAGAATGGTGGAATGCTGGAACTCGTTCAAACGATTCAACTCACGATTGAGGGCAATGAAATGCCCAAAGGGGTCATGGCCCTCGTGTACACTGAGGAACACGTTTGGATTGCTATCCAGGGCTCAAGCGTCATCAAATGCTACCACTACGCTACTTTTGAGCCGTTGGTTGAAATTAATGTAGGGCCAGAAGTGGCCAAAATGCTAGCAGGTTTGTGCCCTGACCTCATTTTCGTGACAGCTGGCAAATTTTCTTAAAAAATTTCATCTGTACTGTACTCACTAATTTGTTTTGATTTTAGGTTGCGATGATATAATTCGTCAACACAAGAGCGCATGTCTCCGCGTCACTTCTTTGTTGATTGCTCCGGACAGAAAACTTTGGATTGGAACTAGCGCCGGCGTCATTCTAACAATGACGTTGTCAGCGATCGGAGAACGAAAAATTATTCCACTCTCACACGGACACACTGGACAAGTTCGGTTCCTAACTTGCTGTTTGAACCGTGACAGTTGGACCGTCATCACAGGAGGTGACGGCTTTGAGGAATTCCGCTCTTTGACCCCACTGCTGAACAACAACAATTCCAGCACTTTCTCCAGCATGGTCACTAGTTTTATGGGCGATTCGTCCAATGACACTTCTGGGCGCGAGGACTCTACCAATCATTTGTTGATTTGGAAAATACCAAAGCCATTATAAACTGGCCCTTTAAAAGAGCCAAAAAAAATCGATTCTTAAATCCTCGCCAGTAAAAAAATCTTCAAAGTAATTTACACCAACAGCTACAACATCTTACAACAAATTAAAATTAAAAAAGCGAACAACACCAGCTGAAAATCTTCAAAAAGATGAACCTGTGAACATCTATATAAAAATAAAGCACTTGCACATTTGTGTATTGTGACTGCACTACGTACTTTCAAAAAAACTCTATTGAAAAACTTCGTTCTTGAAAAGCAAAAAACAAGAAAGGAAAGAAATTTTCTAGAAACTAGCCGTGAAGACCGCACAAACGTGTATTTTACTACATACAAAAAACAAAGAACTCAAAAAGTTGATTTGTTCCATTGCATTGCATTGAACTCCTTCAAAAATTGATGAATTTAAAATGATTCCATTGGATGAACAAAACCGTCGTCAAAGTGTCAAAGCGATGTCGTTCGTAACTTTAAGTGACAAATGATCTTAATATTTGCTAGTTGATTTTTAATTTAATTTATTTAATTAAAAAAATCAATTTTACTCATTTCACTCATCGCACCATTAAATTAATTATTCGTCACGTACGTTATTAATTTTTTTTAAAAAAAAGTTTGTTCTATTTATTGTATTTGTTGTACGTTGGTATTCGTTTTTATTATGTTCTACGGTATGTTTAACTTTTAATTTTTCTAAAAAAAGCAATTAAGTTACCGTTTTTGTTTAAAACTTGTCCAGACGGAAATGTAGTGAAATTAGTAGTGTTTAGATGAGTAGAGGGCGTACTCCAAGGCAGAATATTGTGACCGTCGTTTTTATTCTTATTCATTCGCTGTTCTCTTTTGTCTGTTAGTATTTAAATTTAAATGTACTTAAAATACATTTACATAATTGGCATGCAGAAGCTTAAAAAGATGTTGGGACAGAAATTGCAAAGCCAATTAGAGATTAATGCTTAGGGTGTCTTGTCGGCGGAGTCATTTAGAACAGACTTTTAATGTTGGAAATTGAAATTTGGGGACGCAGGGCTTGCGATTGCGAAATGGTCGGTCGTGTAAAAATTTAGAAATCCTGCGCATTCTTTAGCGACGGAATTATTAGAATTGAATTTATATATGTTTTCCGATCTTGCTGTTGTTTGCAAAAGTGCAAAACACCAAAAAAAATCGTAGAAGATTTTGCTATTAATTATTATTATTATTATTTGATGTGTTCCTAAATGGGACACATGTTTATATTTATTGTACTGTGCTGTATGTACGTCGTACCTGAGCTAAAATCAAATTTGATTTTTTCATTCGTAAATTTTACTTTGAGTCGAGTCTTTAGTCAAAATTTTAAACGAAAACGTTTATGAATTTCTGCGGATAATTTTGAATTGACTTAACTAGCTTCATAATTAAATTAGTCAAATTACTTTTAGTACTCAAGTAGTACTCACGTTCACATTCACTCACACGTGGTGTATGTATTTGGAGCAATTCCATTTTTTGTTGTCTTGACTTTGACTCAATTTATTGATTCTCAATATTTTGCATAGACATTTAAGATTTGAACTACTGCATTTCAAAAGTTGCCAAAATTTTTATTTGAATTAGGTTTGAGAATTGTGTTTATGGCGCAAGGCCCAGACTTTGTAACAAGTTGCTGGTGTCCGTCTTTGTCGTCATTTGTCCGCACCGCATCATCTCAACTTATTTCAATTTTTAACTATGTGTACATTTAACTAAATTGTCTTAAATGTTAATTCTAGCAGTAGTCTCGTAGTAGTAGTTGTTGTAGTATTAGTCTCAACTCTATAATTATTATACCTTCTTGAGTTTCAAATTTTATCTAGAATTAAGTCGAAAGTTGAGTCGAAAAGTTTAGTCGAAATCGAAACAACAGCAGCGAAAATTTCGATTCCAAATTCCAATCAAGAACGGAAAATTATTGACGATTGGCTTGGCATTGGTAGCAGAGCACAACAAAGTATTAAATTGATATGGAGTCAGCAGCATGCTGCTGAATCTTTTAAAGAGTGAGTCAGGCAGCTGGAGGAGGTAAGTAAGCAAAAAGAAAGAGTTTGAACTTTCCCATATTTATTAAAAGTAGTAGTG
>JAQGCM010001682.1:0-14075 GCA_034699705.1 Hymenaphorura dentifera | reverse complement strand
GGACTGAACTTGTTGATAAATAACAAGTTCAAAAAAGCAGAAATTGAGGTTCACTTCTTGCACTATACTCTTCAATTGCTAAATACCTTGAGTTCTAATTTCTCGATATATTTTCAAAACAAGAAGAAAAATTTGCAGTACAAAACCAGATTTAAACTGCAAATCGCTTTCTTCGTAGTGTTCGTAAGGCATATTGACTAAAATAGTTTGCAAAAAAAATACTAAAACTACAGTAGGTATGATAAGCGACACACAGTGCATATTTAATGTGCAACACTTGTTGTAGTTTTAAGATTGACAAGTGATAAGGACGGGAGTGATTATCCGTAGGTTGGCAGTAAAACAAAAACAAATCGTACATCATAGAAAATTCTTCTCAAAGATAAGATCATCAAAGGAATCTTTCTTCCGGAACAAATGAACTCGAGAAATGTGGTGAGTGTAGAACGTGCACAACTGCCAATTCAATTCCAAATTACAGCACACATTTTACAGTACGCTGAACAAATCACATCAGCTTCCCAAATAGATACGTATCGCTGACTTTCAGAAAAAAATACGACAAAAATTGTACGGTTTTCCACCAAGTGCTGTCATCATTCGCGATTAGCTCATGCCATGGACACATAATCAAACTCAGTCAGTAGACAAAAAAGCAACTTCAAATCGTGCTATTATATTGGTTGGCTTCATTTGATTGACTTGGATTTCAGTAGAGTAGCTCCTGATGTCGAATGAAGCCAAAATAAAGAAATCCCCGCTGTGGAGTGTTTGAAAATTGTAAACATGAAATTTTTTTAAGTTCAGGTTACACTGCAAACAGTAAACAATACAGCCAAAACCCGGAGTCTATTAATTTCATAATTAGCTCATCTTAAATTTTGAATTTCCTCTAAGGATTCTTCATAATCAAACTTACTTAACGCTGATTCTCGAATTTCTCAAATTCACTTATTGCACTTCTAACAGATAGGTAAATGAGAGGACCAAAGTTTAACAAACGAAACCGTTTCAGTGCAATGAGGCACAGCTCAGCTGCCAAATAATTTGAACTCACCCGAAGTGCACACAAAAAAGGCAATTCAACTCGATTTTCCAAGCTTGCTGTGCTGAGCTGACTGAGTCTGAACTTCAAGACAATAATTCCGTTAAGCCAATTTAACTTTGCTTATTTTTTGTTTTGTTTTGAAAAACGGAAATTACAAAGGCTCTCTCTCACAGTAGACAGTGGAGCTTGCCAAAAATCTGTCATTCTTGGTTTTGTTTACCATGGCACACATAATGCTCATCGAATACATCCTTGTATTAGACGATGCGGTGCCTTGATTTTTTTTGCAACGACGAACATGCTAATGCTAAATTAAAGGAGCATTTGTTTACAAAAAAGTAAACACAATGGTGATGAGTAAATCGTATTGTACTACAAGGCAGGCAGGCAGAGAGAGAGAGCAAGTGTACCGTGCCGCAAATAGCTTCCGTGCAAATAAGTTAACTGCAAACTGAACTCAACTCACGGTTAATGTTTCTACTAATACAATTGGACATTAACAGGTCATTTAGGCCGAGGCCGCGCTCATGATTTGGTCACGTCAGGCTAGCTCATCGTGAGCTGAGTGAGCTACTGCCTCAAGAGCTCTTGCTCTACTTCTGGTCTCTCCTAACCATAACTCTACTGATTTGAAGTGTGTAATTAAAATGTCAAACACATCTACTACGACTGCCACGCCGAGAGTACCTGACATAAAACTGCAATCGGCAATGGTAAAACCCAAGCAAAATAAACTTGAGATCGTACCTACAGCAGTGCACAAGCACTGCACAACATGACATGAGTTATCAACCAAGCGTTTGCCTGGAGGAACTACAAAGGAATAATTAGAGTCCCGTTTTTGGCAAGTAAATATTGCACAAAAGTCAACATCGTACTATGTTAATCGCACTTGCAATTTGCGATAGCTGAATGCCTAATGAAATACTGAGGTCTAAACTCTTAAGGCTTAAGTACTCTGCTCCAGGTCATTTTACAAATGGATGCACTCCACAAATCGTGATTTCGTGTTGCGAATAAATGGCATGACTTGCGTTCTGGAGAACCGAAGCATTTCTTTCGAAGCCGAATGAATTAAGAATTTATTAGGTACAGAAAACACTAGAAAACCAAAGTTCTTATTCGCTGTTCGCCGATTAAATTGCAATGCAAAATCTGGAACTTCAGAAATCCAAGTTTTGTGGGCTTGTAAGGTCTGAGGCAGGCACACATGCACATGGCTTGAACTTTCAATCCGCTTCTCTTCGTCTTGAATGGAAATGTATGCAAATCCTTAACCATTCGGTCATTCTTGTTAAATTAAATCGACAACCACTCGTGCATGTCCACATCAAATTCAATGTCAAGTCTTAGAAAACATCATTTGTCATTATTTGTCCGTCACATCATATTCAATGATTCAATTTATCAGGGGAAGTTATTCATTTGCATCTTCATTCCCATCTCAAACCCAATGCAAAGTACGACACGCACTGTCATTGTCTCTTCTCTAACTGTACATATGTCCAAGATTTCATCTTTTCATCCTGTCCATCAATCCTGACGCTAGTCTTTACTTTCTAAATACATCTCTCAAACCATTATCGACAATCAGTTTTAAATCCCTGCGATGTGCGTGAATAAGGATTACAAGTATTACAACAATTACATACAAGCAGGTTTCGAATGTGAACAGCTCACTTTTACTAAATTGATGACAGAGCCAGTAGAATTGCCCACTGTTCGGCGGTTGGTCAAGTGCAAGTGTGAAAGACTTAATTTGATTTAGTATTTTGCGCGCTCATGTTTTGACAAATTACTTTTTGTCCTAATGGACATTAAAATACTAATGAATGTCAAACTAGTGACTAGTCAAAGAGTCAAGTGCGTGAGCAATTGCAACAAACTTGAAATGCGATACGCAAACACACGTCACTACATTAATTAGGTGCTACGCACACTATAATTTACACGTAGAGACTTTCCTGGGCTAACAAAGACTAACTTAATCAACATTTGTGATTCGTGTGCTGACAATATGCATTTTCCACTATTTTTCCAGGAGTTCCAAGCTCTCAAGTGACAATACAAAATTTCTAATTTTTAGATTCTCTTGAAAAATAGATTCAGTTAAGATAAACTGTTCTCTCTGAAAATTTTGATTACCTGTTGATGCTGATGTTGTTGATGCATTTCAACTGAAGTAGTGACGGAGTGATGAGATATGAATGAGTCAAAAGAGGCAGAGCCCTTGAGGTGCCCCGGTGGACCCGAAGGTTGATGCTGATAAACACTGTCGTCTAATTCTGAAAATAAAAAACGAACCAAAATTTATAGAATGTTTCATTACATTATTTTACAACCTATACGCGTTTGAATTAATACTTCTTTGTCCCTTGCAACCTAACTTTATTGCACTCAATTTCAATTCTACAAGGTTATATTGAAAGTGTCGCTCGAGTAAGCCAATCGGCCAAACCGGAGTGAATTTCTTAAACCTGGAAGTATTCCCAAAATTCATTTTCCGAATTTGTTTGACAATTTCCCTGACTCTGAAAACTCACTTTCTCAAGTTTACTCAAAACAAATCGTAACTGCAGTAAGCACCGGCAGCCGTCACCCCTTACAGTCACGCCCGAAATTTAGTTTCGCTTTCTGTTGCACTTGCTGCATAATTTACACATGAAACATGTTGTTTACGACACGATTAAAATTAAGATACTTTAGTGCTTCGAGCACCTATCCTATACAACTGACAAGTTCACCCAAACCATGCATGCATACGCTTTCTTGCATAATCCTTCTCTTTGAACTTTCCGTTTCATATAAATCAGAATATTTTTTTCGAAAAAAAAAGAGAAGCTGCTGAT
The DNA here is from genome assembly GCA_034699705.1 of Hymenaphorura dentifera. Lineage (NCBI taxonomy): Eukaryota > Metazoa > Arthropoda > Collembola > Poduromorpha > Onychiuridae > Hymenaphorura > Hymenaphorura dentifera. Next base: position 10,178 of record JAQGCM010001682.1, on the reverse strand, counting down.
GTTGAGCCATCAAACCCGTTGCGTGTATTATTTCACTTACAAGATTCAACTGCACCAAAAAATGCAGAAATCCGACTCGATCTGCCTACATCGTCTAACGTGATTGGTGAGAAAACTCACTCTGCTGGAAGCTGGAAAGCAAATCCTTGAATTCTTGACTAAAAGAATTTCTGCTCTGAACGTAGACCTACACCGTAAAACACATTACAAGTTTGACAGTTTTAACTTTTTAATAGGATTTCATTTCTCCAATTTCTCGTCTTGACGTGAACTCAAACTCAAAATCTTAAGCAAAGCAAAGCATGACATGGTTTAGGCTGACTCGGCTTGATCCCTTCAGTACTTTTACCAGTTTTACCTCAGATTGTAGGAAGGAACTATGTGGTTTTGTGCCGGGAGGGTTAAGAGGCTTGCATGCACGTGACACTTAAATTACACATTAGCATGATTAATGATCAACAAGTTAAAAACATCTAGTCGTACAACATCTAGGCAGGGAGCCTTGCTCAACCTCAGTCAGCCTAAGTTTACCGGCGTGCGTCTACTACTACTCGCAAACTTTGCAAATATTGCAATCATTTGTGAGTTTCTCATACCGGGAAATTTCAACGAACGAAGTGAACAGCAGAACAAGCACGCACAGCTTGGTTGGTCTGCTGCGTCCGGCAGATAGTCAGAAAAAATTCTCCACTTTCTTCGATTTTGTAACATAACGAATTATGAATGCGTAAAGCAGTATTTTCAATATATATATTTTACGGCAGATTCCGTTGAACCTCACTTTCGAGCTCTAGAGACATTTTATAACATTTGCACTTCCAATTCTATTTCTGTGGCACTATAGTCTGTATTAGTTAGTTCCCAAGCAGTTAGTTACAAAGGTACATTTTCAAAAAAATAGATTTGAAACCGTTTTTTAAGAATTCAAAATAGACTTCCGTTATCAGGTCAAAAGGGTTGAAGATGATGCACGAAAAATTGTCGTGATTTTTTGGGCCAGCCCGTTCAAAACCTAATTCAGCAATGCCAAAAGTGTGTACCTGAATTCAGGAATAGTTAATGGAGCAAGCAATTAAAAAATTAATTCGGTCTCAAAACAATCAAAAAATAATTTGAAAAAAAAATATTAAGATATTATTGGGACTGACTGCTTGCTAGCAACTATCGACATTTCCAAAGCCATTTCTCGCGTTGCGAATATGATATTTGCGAGCATTCTATTTATCCACAAAACTATGGGCACAACTTCGAATTTGGGCTGATCTCAAAATTGCAATAAATGACTGGCTCTTCTCTCTCACCTTTGATAAGATATCCATTCGGAGCCGGAAGGAGGAAACCATCATCGGTTCCAATAGAACTTCGATTATCACTTGAAGATGAACCCGAAGATCCCGAGCTGGCGTAACTTGACCCAGCCGAACCAAGGCTACTCCCAGAATATCTTTGCTGCTCTTTTTCTTGAGGACCTTGCTGTTTCTTCTCAACCACTTCCTTCTGATTCTTTTTAACACGAAATGATGAAAAACTCACGAGTCCCTGAGTAGTTGGTGGAGCTGTCGGTGGACAAACTTTCTTCACTTGCGCTGGAGTCTGGCGGGATTTATTCATCCCACCAACTGAAAAATCAAAACGAATTGAATATTTAGAAATCTGATTAAAAATGGATTTGCTTGAGTGTCTAATTGACGAACTTATGCAAGCCATCTAACTTCTAGAATTCCACGAATTCATTAACATTTCTACTACCATAATTTTAAAACAACAGAATTAGGTAAATATTTTTCTACAAATTGTGCAAAGGGGCGAGCTTGTCTCGAACCCATTGCAACAATTGCAACTTTAGTAGATCTGCCATACAGTTGTTGGGAAAATCCAGTTTCATTTCCACAAAAAAATGTAAATGTCTCGTACAATTGCTGAACCCAAGATCTCATCAACAGAATTGCCAATTGCATTAAAAAATGTCGAATGGTTATAAAATGTGGTTGAGCGTGAAAGCGTGATCATCTCAAATGATAGGAAATATACATTTCAGCTTGGACTGCATGGAGCACAAGGAATTTTGCCGTTTCAATTCAATCGAATTCGAAGTCGTTGTTGTGCACGTGGGCGGAAAATGCCATTGTTGACTTGGAAAACTTGGAATTGGAATGTGTGGTCTAAAGTTTGTACGGAATGAACAGAAAAATTAATTAAAAAGCCGTTGCGAGATCTTGTAAAGGAAACTAGCTGGGACAGAGTAGTTTGATGATCCGTGTGGTAATCCTGTAATGGCCTCCAGGTTGAAATTCGCAATCGAGAAAATGAATTAAAATTCAAACCACGACCTTCCAACCTTACACTACTCCCTTCTCTGGCGCCTGGCGCCTGACGATCATTCGTTCGTAAACAATCTGCCCCCCAAAATTGTTTTCAATATTCACCGTGTGCTGCTCAGCTCATAGTGCTCGCCGTATTTTAATTCCGGGCAGGCATGCTTTGCATTCAAATCCGTACTTAATTTCTCCAAATGAGTCATAAAGTCAGAACTTCACCTTCACCTGGTGAATCTTAGAAGAAGCAGTTATGTTGCCATTAATTTTGACAACTGTAAAATCCACATGTTCCTTGTTTCCGACATGAGTCAATTAATTCATAAAAATTATACGACAGCTCAAATTACATAAAGCCAACCAAAGTTGGCAGAAAACTATATAGACCAAGATTCACACGAACTTGCAGACACCTACAAGGTCACGGACATGGCCAAGACTGTGAAATAACAAACAAGTGGCAGAAAGGAAGCAACGCAACGGGGATCCTCATGATTACGATGATTTAGCATTTCTTAAATCATATAAATTGCATTTCTAAAGTACTTCCAGTTTGTAATTATGACAATTTGAATTATGCACTTTGCACTGTTCGCATCTTGCCAAAAGTGAGACTAAAAAACCTGTGTTTAAATGTTCAAGGTGTTGCTGTTGCAATTATGCTACCATAATTGGTTTAGTACCAAAAGAAATCTACGAACCAGGAAGATTAGCTAACATTAAGCTCGAGCTGAGCAGAGCATCCTTCATTTCAACAATAACCTTCACAAGGTTGGCACTGCCACTGCTGGCATACCAGTTTGCTTCTTCACATGTTACGCTCTGCTCTTCGGTTCATAACTGTGACTAATAAATCGGAATTTCATCGCACTAGTACTCGAAAAAAATAGACTGACGAGAAGTTGAGCTTCAACTGAATCACTCACTGCATTAGCATTTATTACTCGCACTCACGACGGTTTTGGCGTAAAAATCTTCGAGTCAAGCCGACAGATATTCTGAATACTTAGAGTTGTCATCATAAAGCAAAAGTACCTGTCATAAAAGAGTTGTTTAGTTGTTTGATCAGTTATCATCAGATTTGTACTTAAGCCGTCTTGTTAAAAAGCCGCGATTCCTCCGGCGAACGGCTGTAGCTTTCAAGCTGTGGTTTTCGAGTACAAATCTGAGAACTATTTGATGCTTTTGTGCTTTTCAAAAATGATCAAACTTTCCAACAGACGAATTCTTTTAGAACTCATTTCATGTCACAGATTAGTTTAAATTAAATGAAATTCAGTCAAACTTAAACGTAATATATAAAATCTCTCAGCAAGCTAAATTCCAAAATAACTTCCAGAAGGATAGACTGATCTTCTTCCCGCCTAACGTGGTCCATTTCCCCAATCTTTCCTATTTTACAGCACCTCATAAATATTTTATGTCAACCGAATTCCCCGAATTGAGTCCAACGAACGAATCCTGATAAACTCTACCCTAACCCTTCATTCTTTCCTTTTGTCTGTAAATAAACCAGACAAAAAAACGTTCTTGAGGGTCTTTGGCCTAGCTAGTCACTTAGCTGATCTCTGCTAAGTACCCCTTCTTCTTCTTGCAAGACATCTTATGAAAATGGACAGAAAGGTACCATTAATTCTTTCCAAATCGCTCCAAAGGAAGGTAGGCAAAAAAATACTGTCCCGTCCTAGCCGGCGCTAAGGCAAACCCCAACATGACATCCTCATGCCATTTCACTAACTTTTAAAGTAAATGGACAAACAAATGCATATCTCAACATCCCATCGGAGATCAGAACCTCTTCTTCTTCAACTTCTTTTTTATTTATTTATTTACTCCTTCAGGCTGCTGGCTGTTTTGAGGTTCATCGTTTCTTTCTATAGAATGAAGATGAAGGAGAGTGGGGGGAGAATGAATAATGCAACGATATTATGAGAACTCAAACTCTCAAGACTCACAGAATCCTTCCATCATCATCTTCCCAAAAAAAAAACTTGGGGATGCGGATGCAGCGATGGCAATGGCACAGAACTATCATCAAACACAGCAGCAGCAAAGCATCATCTTGTCAGCCTTGAAGATTGAATGACCGTCCTTCGAACTCTCAGACTGGCTATCCGTTATCGATTTTATTCATTTCGAAAACTCCAATCATCTTATGATTTTTAGTCAAGAACTGCCCTTCGTTCGTTTCCTATTGTAATATCTTGATAAATTCAAAAATGTGCTTGCAGAATTCAGGGAACAAACTTTCCTGGTGTTCTGGCTCGATTTTGACTTTATTATCAATTTTGTTCAAATTCGCATCTAAGTTAGATCTGAACGCTATTATAAATTTAGTCATTCAAGGATTTTAACCATTTGAAAACTCAGTTAATCAAGTCGTGAGAAGTTACACATTCAACCAGAACCGCAGTTTTAATGCAGCAATTATTTAACCGCTTTCAATAAAAATAAATTCGAATGTACTTTTCAGGATCTCTCATCTCTCATATTCCTTTAACATAGGAACCAAATAAATCCACCCAAGCATTCCTTGCCAATCGAAATTCCCCTAGTTCACTTCAACATATCATGTTTCGTGATGACTTTCACGCATCATCCACAGCTAACTAGAATTGCATTAGTCACCTTGGCGTCCTTCTACCTTCAAGTAAGGAAAATTCATCCCCAAGGAAATCCAGCAACACCCAATAACCTGACTTGAGATAGTCAAGACCACATTAGCTAGCTTACGTATCGTAGATCCCAGCCCAGGCGCCGTCAACTATTCATTCATTCCTCAATTCACTTCCAGTCGACCACCTGTTTCAAAATCGACAGTTTTGACAGAGCGGAAATTAACTTTTCACTCCAAACTCTTTCCGGAAATCTCCAGAAACAGAGTATTTCACAGGAGACTAAATTTAGAGAAGAAAATCATCACCCAAATATCATTTTCAGCGGATGATACAAACCATATGGTCTGAACCCGGGCTGGGACTGGGCTATCGTTTGGTTCAGGTACTTTTCAAGAAGAAAAACAGACAGATTGCACCCATCGTTAACCTCAGATGATTGCTTTTCAATGAACTGCACGACTGTACTAGATTCCATTTCCATTTCAGGTTCCATTTCTACACAAAAGTTAATTGAATTGGTTTTCTGTTTATTTTTTTTCTAGTTTAGGCTTGGACCAAAGTTCAAAACCATTTTAAATGATGGGTGTCAAATAAGAAATCGAAATTGAAAGGAAATTGGAGGTTCTTTCCATGCATGAGCAAAACAGGATTAGAGTTACGACCTGCTTTAGCTGTCAAAAATAACTTCCAAATTAAATTAATTAATATATGCTTTCTCGAGGTTTCTTATTTCCAATTTGGCTTTGTTAAATGTGTAATTACGAATCGCAGTCACTCGTGACTAGTGAAGCGAAGGACTGACTGCGATGAAATTAAGCGAAAACATTTGAGAATGGAAATTTGAATGCCGAATAATTGAAAAAGAAATTAATATGAAAATATTTTGATAGTCAGTAGTTCCAAGAATGTTCAATTTTTGCCCTTAACATTGACTTTGAATTCTATCCGGCCGTGCCAGCAGCGCACATCTGTAACGAAGTGTGATAGCATTTATCAAAGCACTCCCCACAAGTTTAGTCGAATTTGCTGCAAGTTCAGAGTTAGGTTTGGCAAAATTCCACGGTATTAGTTTCAGTCATGTTCACTGTTCACCTCTGCATCTGCTCTGCCGGTTCAATAACTTGAATTTCAAAATTTATATTTTTTTAGCAAATACAAGCACAGTACGCATGCATGTGCAACACATTGTGCAAAGTTTTACTTTGCGGTGTCTCAAATTGTTTTTGTTTCTCCACCTGATAAAGATAACAATTTCTTTATATTTCAAAGTTTCTGTCTATCCTTTACTGTTTGAAATTTAAAGCAACAGAGATTTTTAAACCAAAGAAAAGTTTCGTCAATTTGATTTTGAGACATGCTCGGTGTTTTCAGACAGTCAATTAATTCAAGGAATATCGATTCACGCCGATAAAAGCGAAAGATTCGAGATTCTAACTCTTCGGTTTCACAGGTTTCCCAACACTAGCAAGGGCAGGAAGCAGATTCATTATGCTTACAGCCTTGCAGCAATGATGTTGGAACGATGCAAGCACGCATGGTTTCGAATATGAAATTTGAAAATTCGGATCGAGTAGATTAGTTGGCTCGTATTCCTTTGGTTCAATCGAAAACAAAAACCAGTCATAAATATGTATGAAAAGTCAGTCGTCAGGCAAAGTGCAGTGCAGTGAAATGCAGCGCACTTGACACGGCATGTGAAAGTGATGGACCATTAGTTTTTTGGAATTTGAATTCGACTTGTTACTTTTGGATGAACGTAGTTCATAATGGATGAACGTAGTTGGATGAACGTAGTTCAAACTTAAAAAACGAACTTGGCATTTTTGGCTTGTCAAGTCGGTATACTGTAACGCACTTGTTAAAATCGTATGCTAACCCATAGCAATGCTAAGGTTAGGATCTAAGAAATTCAGTCATTGTAGAAATCTCAAGGTTTTGAAACAACTCACTTTGAAGTAGATTTCTCAAACTGATGGAGCGAAAAAATTTCGGAACCGTGCCCTTGCTTTGCTTCAAACTATTTTCGTTTCCAAACCCAGAGTCATAATTAGCTGAATTCTTGTACTGCTGATGCTGAAGGCCACGATCAAAACCGCTCTTCTGATTCCATATCGCATCTCTACCAAATCTAAAATTTTCATTGGCATCCGTATCCTCATCCTTAAATCTTTGTAGATTTCCATCCGACAAACTTTTTTGTCCACATTTTCTAAGATCCCTCCATCCAAGGACGTTCGAAGTTATTGAATGTCGATTTCCACCACCGCCATTGGGTTTGCCATTACTACGAGTACTTTGCCTCTGTTGTTGTAAGTTATTAAATCCAAACCCATACCCCGGCAGTTCAGGTTCACATTCATTACGAGCACAACCCTTCTGTTTCAAATTTAAGTTCTCATCTGCCCCATCCAATAAATCAAAGTTATCGCGATAGCTGCGATAAGAGTAAACACTATTCGTGGCTCGGGCAGGGCGAATTCTCGGTTTAGACTCAACTGTAGTAGCAGCAGTAGTCTTAACGTTTTGACGTCCGCCGTTAGTGCTCCCATTATTGACGACGACACTTGACTTCTTCTGTTGGATGATGTTCGAGTTCCCATTATGATTATTTATTGTCGGTTTTTTTGGCCGCGGTGGCAGTGCATAAGTGTTGTTCACTCGATTATTACAAGGAATCGACGTCCCTCCGACCGAAGATTTAGGTTTTGTCGTTCCAATAACCGCGAGGGGCATTATTACATTGATTATGTGTTACACTTGTCTTGTCTCTCACAAATCTCTAGAGATGATTTCTCACGCTTTACATTTATTTTCAGTGCGGTTGGAGTTAGGATTAAAAGTCGATGTAATTAATCACAAAACTGGAACTTAATAAAAGTAAATAACTCAGTTTCCGTAGACATTCCAGCTATGAATTAAATCACCCACACAAATTGGTTATGTTTTTGGAACATACAACTAACATTTTCCCCGGAAAAGTAACACCAGTAGCACCAGAACATTAAAAATCATGAAACTTTGTTTTCTCTTGCTCCACGGACCCACACTTCCAAACTGAACGAGTTTGCTAAAGTTCACCAAAGTCTTGTACTGCCTGCAACACGTTATCTACCAGGTTTGGCAAAAGCGAGTATCAATTAACAATGCGTGGGACTCCAATCCATGAAACAACAATAATTGTTAATGAAGACACCACTGTTGACGCACAAGTTTGCTCACTACTAAACCTTTTCACAAGTTTTTCAGTCAAGTCTCACTCAAGTCATTCCAAATCTGAGTTCATAGCAGCAGTCAGCCGATCGTCTACCCAAGAAAGAGCCAACTTTTTAGCTAGCTGCATTACATTTCTTTTGACTCATTGCACAATTGTTCATTCGTTTGTTCGGGAATGGAATGAGTGACTGACTGACTGACGCCCAAAATCAAGTTTTTTTTATTGTTTTAACCACCGTAACTGTTCATACACGCTTCATTCCCTTTTTCAAAAAAAAATTCTACCCACCTAAACAGATCTTTTAAGTTTAGTTGAGACACAAAATGTATTGTAATCTGTATAGAGTCATCCGCCCTTTGCCTCCTGCCTCACATAAATAATGGTGACGATCACTATCACAACTTCCCCATCTATTCTTCTTCAAAACCTTATCACACTTCACCTTCATCTCCCTCTCAGCCCAGACAAGACAATCTTTCAAAGAATTAGTCAAGTCACAGTCAGAGAGTCAGGAAGGAAGGAAGATAGCTGACCGCAAAGGACACCAACACCACGCGATCCAGTCATGAATAAAATATATGACTTTCTTCGTACGTAGGTGTAATTCATTATTCACCCGGGTAATTCCCTGGAGACACTTTTAGCTTTGCCACCCTAAATATATCCACTCACTCTCAATACATGACCCTAAGCCGATCCCATGACTTGAATAAATCTGTGTGACTTATTGTCCCATATGAATGGGAGGGATTGGAATTGGTATGGGTACATTAATTCATGACTTTGTAACTTTGGCACAAGTCTGATTCTGATTCCCGATAAGGAATCACAACAACAAGATCGAATAACCCGATACGGGCTCAGTTCCCTCACTCTCAACCTCAACCCTGGCACTTTAATTTAATTGAACCAACGCAACGCAGCAAGGTCCGGAAGTCCGGGACAAAGTCAATGAATCACTCTTCGGTTTATTGCCTGAGAAGTGCGAGAAAGTGCACGACTCTACACAGTTGTTCACAACTCTATTTCTCGTCACTGAATGAATGAGAGTTTTTTGGTGGATGCAACAAAATGCCCGCCCTGTCGGGTCGGTGCTAAGAGTTTCGGTACATGTAGTTATAATGAAACGTGTCGATGCATAAACAACTTTTTCACCAGACTTGTATTCCGGTAAAGTGATTATAGTAGTACAGTGTCTCAAGTCAGACTCACAACTCCAGTCAAGTCAGATCCCGTGTCTCTGGCTTCACACCAATTTCGGTTAATTTTAGCCGCATAAACACATGAAACTTTCAGCTCACGGCTCGACTCAAGCAAGCATTCACATGTGTTTTTTGGTGCTTTTGCTTGCTCGGTTGCTCTGGTTCATCATCTGTGCTGGAGGCTACGTTTTACGTTAGCAAAGTTTTCAAGTGAATTTCGGTTCCTACAGAGTTCCTCCGGGATTCGGATTGAGATAGAAAAAGAACCAGGAAAAGAAATTGTGTGTAACCTTTAAAGTCTAGGAAGGAAGGAACGTTTCGAACAGTTCGAAGTCTGGAGACGACTCTTGCTCCGTGTCTGCTGCCCTGATGGCAAAAACAACATGCTCAGATTTCCGGTGAAACGGAAAGGAAAGAAAGAGTAAACATAATAATTCTAATCCGCTTCGCTTTCAGTCTTCAGTCAGTCACGAGCAATTCACTCATGCTGCACGCCTCCAGCAGAGGCAAAACAAGTACCTGCCAGGCTTAGAGCAAAAAACTGAATCAACTTGTACTCTTGTCTACGGTGGGATTCGCATCTTTTGTGTCAAATGTCGACATGTCCTAGGAAGATTCTTTCACCCTTTCGCAAAATCTTATTTGTAGACTGTCAACAAATGAACTCAAAACATTGCATAGATGAGCGTCACATTTTACAATATCTAATTTAAATTCTTTATTTATTACACACCTTACCGGAAAATTTTAATGACTCCTCGATTTTAACAATGAGAATTCTGAAAACTTGAGGACAAATATATTGATTGATTCGCAAGAATGCAACACA
>JAQGCM010001681.1:0-14076 GCA_034699705.1 Hymenaphorura dentifera | reverse complement strand
TTAAGCAGCGGTGTTCAACAAAAAGTCGCAAAAAACCGCTGCTTTATGTTTGGTTAGATATCGGAATTATGACGGTAACAATGTGAACACGTCTTGGATGCGATATATACAACCCGGACGGACAGACAGACGGACAGGGGAATTTTATAAGCCCTTTCGGACAAGTCCTTCGGGCTAATAAACAATCAAAAGTATCTCCGTTCCATCGTGTGCACAACGCACCCGTTGATTTGTTGTTCAATTCTCACAAAACTGGCATTTTGTCAGCAACTCTGGATGTAATGATTGGGCACGGGTGATTATGTGGCTGGATGACCTCGACCGACCCATGCCTAAAGAGGATAGATGAAATGCAGACAATAGAGACACGTGGCAGACACGTGACCAAATCCTTTCCCCCAACTCATATTGTGTTATTCTGTGCAAGGCTCAATACACGCCTCCCGAATGATTACACAATATATTCAATTTATTTTCGTTTAAACTCAAATTAAAATATTTATTTTAGCTGAAGCTACAAGCTACAATCCAAAAGATTTCCCTAGACCGAAGGAGTTCAATAATTTTGCAGACCTACCATGTTAGCTCAATTTGTTCGTCAGAAATCTGAAAATCCCAACGTAAAATGCATTGCTTGTTGGTTGATAAATGACTTGGAGTTCATGATTGTGAGTTACATAAATGTACGTAGTTCTTTGCTCGGCATTAGTTTGCCCTATTTTCTCTGCATCCCGCACCGAATTGTTCTGCATTACTCGAACGAGGGCTTGGTTAGGTCGAGGTGGTCGTGGTAGTGGAGTCTGGATGAGTAGATGCGATCCGTGATCCTGGTTCTGTTCCTTGTACAGAATAGAAACTGAATATACCAGCCAAAGCTCAAGAGAATGTATAGATTCAGGATTCGATTTAGACTTACTGCGAAGGATTCTCATATTGTTCACTTAAGAGTTGGACAACCTTATTTTCACGCTTTAACCTCTTAAGTCTCCTGAGAAACTGGGGACTACAGAAAGCAGAAACGAGGAGCTCAACTCGATTTATTTCGCTTTTACACATTTCTTCAGCAAGCCTACACTTTCTCCGGAAACATCCCCCTTCTATCCTTGGCCGGAAAGCTTACATGTGTGTCATGCCTTGGCTTGATTCTAGTAGCTGATCGTATGACTTTTGTTTATCTCTTGTACAACAGAATCTACAACACAGTCTTAGAGCCGGAAATGAACATTTATTATTTCATGTGTGCTTTCTGTTTTATACTTTCCTTTTTTCAATTTGTGCGGCAGATAGGTACATACACAAAGCCAGTACACACACGTAAGCAGAAGCACAACCGTTGTGAATGTTATAAAAATAGGATTTACATCCGTGAGTATTTCTAAGCAGTTTTTTTAAATCAAAAGAATCAACTTGTTGACCTAATGAGTATGCATTAATTTTGCAATTTTAGTGGTCTAGTAAGTTTTCGATATGCAAATATTCCCTGCAAGTACTAAAAAATTCCTTCAGAATTATAATGAAAAATCAGTTTTTACATTCAAATTTTGAAATTAACTTCGTTGTGCCCAGAGTAAACAAGTTTAGCTACGCTTGAGGTGGTTGTCATTTCCAACTCCAACTTCCCAAATCAAATACTTTGAGCCAAATATATTATATTGCTCTTCCACCCAGGAATGGAGTGCTGCTCGACAACGGAGTGAATTTAGTTTTGCTCATTTCCGCACACTGTAGTAAGTAATCACGACGTGTTAATTAGGAATGGGAGAAGTCTACTCCCTCGGGCCCTATCTCTCTTCCACAAGTCACATTTTCCTTTACACAGAAATAGGAACACTTGGAATACTCGTACTCGTATCGTCGTATCGTATCGTTCGAGGAATGAAACTTTGTAGAGCAGCCAGAGAAGAGACACGAAGAGTCTATAAACACTATCATAGTCATGGAAAACCAACGAGTCCCTTGGACAAGGAACTTTTGTTTTACAATTCATCCATGCAAGCTCTTTCACCAAAACAGTCAGAGAGACAGCTTTTATTTTCATCCATGAAGTTTTCCAGCTGGTTCCAGCAGTAGCAAATTCTCATGCTTCAGAGTCCAATTTGTAATTTCTAAACCAGCACGACTGCACCAAGTAACTAACTTTGCGGTACTATACTAAATAGCCCATTCTGTTGCGAGTTCAAATTGTATTCGGCGTCCATTGAGCGTTTCTAATGCCGAGGCAAGGAATAGGCAATTTTCACTTGCCACAAGTACCGCAGAATGAGAAAGAAGTTGTTTTTAGTCCTTTTGTAGTGTTCATTTCATGGTAGTCACTCCGTTGCCCAATCTTCTTTGGTCGGTGCCTTTGAGTAGAGAACCTGACCCTTCTCAATTGGCCAAAGAGGCTAAAACTTGAGCCTAATGGGATGAGTTAGAGTTAGAGCTGAGATGAAACGAGATTCTTCAACCCCAAAGGCAGAGCAGTAGCCAGCCCACTGAGCCCACTGACAAGGAGTTTCGGGTATTCTTAACTCTTTGATGGATTAGAAGCTGTGAAGCTCTTCAAAGACTTGAATCTGATCAAATTGTTACAACAATGAAGTGGACCAAAGGGCAGAAAAGTGGCGACATCTTATGTAGCCAGAAGTTGCTTCTGCACAATGTATTATTGCAACAGAATACAAAATTCTGACTTCCCCTTATAAAATCCAAATAAATTTGGAGGAGCATTTCATCCCTCCCCTGTAATCTGAGTCGATTATCACGTCCCTCTGGAAAATGATTTATACTCGAGTCGTATAACTGGAGAGGATGACATTAAATCAAGTGATAAGGAAGGGAATCCAGTTCTTGCATCACTCTTAAATTACGCCAAAGATTGTCTCATACATTTTGCAGGCTTGATGATGACACCAACCAAGTAAGGCCACGACTTCGTCAACCCAATCAGATTGACGAAATATCATAGCCAATATCGTTTATATTTTCGTACTCAAAAGATGCAATCATCCTCATCTGTCATTTTTGTTTCTAATTTTCCCGACCACAATTGAACTATGGGGAACATTTTGATTGATAATTTCTTGAAAACAAATCCAACTCGCTCAATTAAATTTATTTACGCGTTGATTTCTGAACTCAAATTACGAAAGCCGTACAATTATGCGTGTCTTAATGAGAAGCATTGTTGAATTTAAAAGTTCTAGTACTGAGGGTGTAACATCAAAAAATGTTGTCTTGTAATTTGTGTGCATACTTCTGGTAGTTCATCTCCCAATCCGTAGTCTTTAAAATCAGTCTCTAAGCGTTAGCCAGCCTCTTTTTAGGTCGAATTTGTAGGAAAGTATGTACTTCCCAGACCAACTGCATCCACAGACCAACTGTATCCACAGTCGTTTCCACGTCATATCTTGTTAATTTTTATTTATATGGAGTCCAGGAGGAGAAAGACCAACAGTAATGGATACGACGTTAAAGTGAAGAATGACTTCAAATGAAATACATAAAGTATGAGAGAATTCTAAAATGAAGTCAGAAATTTGAAAGCCCAAGGGATGAAAATTTGTAAGGAGAGATGAATGAAATGTTGGGGCGAAAGTGGGAAGACGAAATTAAGAATGTGTTTAGAGAGAAAGAGACGGAGAAGGCGACACTTGATTAAAACTCTCCTGAGACTCCTCTTGCCTTCATTTTCGGCTCAACTCGACTTAGCTAATTTCCCTAACCTCCCTATTCCTCACGAAATAAATCCTCCACAACTATTTGTTTAATTTCTAGATGCTTAATTGTATCGCAGAAAGTTGCAAGAAGCCGATTTTAGAATTCATTTTTTTTTGCATTTGATTCCTACCGCAATTCAATTCAATTCAATTTCTTTATTTACGTGTCACCAAAAATTCAATCAAAGACTGTTCAAGAGTTACTGCCTTCCAATTTGGAGTCACAGTTCGAATGTCTAATCTGACAAAAAAAACATTCAATTGAGCAAATCAAACTATTTTTTAGGACGGAACTATATGTAATGTCCTAAAATGGACAGATTTTTAAAATTCGAAAGTAAATCTTATTCATTTGGATAATACCGTTTTGTGTGTAAAATCAACGTTCACTGCCAAGAAGTTGTTAAACAGAATAACAATAAAAATAAGTAAATAGTTGAAAAGAGTAGTTAGTGGGTTTGTCGGACGTGTGAGGTTTAGGCTTGTTCATCAGTGCATTACATAATACGGTGAAACTAGATTTTTGTGGAAAGAACGTAGTAACTGCATCCTTAGTTTCCTTCGTCAATGCTGCCGCCTGAGCAATCCATCTTCATCCCCAGGAAGCAAGCATCAAACCAAGACTCATTAGCATCCTCTAAATTAGACCAATTTCTTCATTAAGCCTTGGCACTCGCTCCGTTGCTTTCCTTAATTTAAATTCTCAAGTGAATTGTTTCCAAGTTACGTTCCGAAGAACCAGACAATTTTTCTCTCTCGAATTTAAGATTTAGGCACACTTTTTCAGAACGAGGGTGCAGTCTGCTGTGTGTAGTCGTTTCCGAAACTACAAGTGCATGCGTCTTATTTCCGCTGTGTTAAACTCAACCTCATGGCTCTTCTAAAAAATTAAATTGTTCACAAAGCACACTGCTTTACAGTCTGACATATTTGCATAAACTATCTCATGGGTTTTGAAAGTAGGTTCGGCAGATGAGTTTTGGACGTCTTCTTCTTAGCTTAAGTTAATAGGCATGGAAATGCAAATGAGTGAGTTTTCCTAATGTATGTCAATGATGAGAATGAGACATATTGTGAGGAAAAGTTTGTAAGTAAAAGGAAAAAGGCAAAGGCTAAATGTCGGGGTAGGAAAAACCATTAGTTGCACTACTCGACTTATTCCACTTCGTTTTTTGTTTCAAGTCACACTCACTCATTGGATATTCGTGACTAACGAGAATCCGGAGCATCATCCCCGGGGATGGATTTATCCAGGAAATTTTCAGCTCCTCTTCTTTCTTTCTCTGTAGATTTTTCCCTTCGTCAGATATATATTACCCTTTTTATCTGCTTGCTTTCTCTTGGCTTCCAGTCCAAAAAGTTCGAATTCGGGTGAATCTTCTCTCGCTCGCATGCCCAGGGTTTGAGTCTGTACTCTGTACGTGTACGTGTCTGACTTTTCTCTTACTTTGCTTCTCCTTGCCCAGAGTTTAGTTAAAAGGAGAAAGGAGTAAATGGGAAAGTGGTGCTAGAGCCGAGGAAAAAGCTGCTATAAAACATGAGTCTCTCATTACAAGAGACTATAGAAATCTATTTTACTTCTTCTCAATAGACTCAATAGGCACTTGGCCAGAATCTTTATAGGCTGTTTTTGTGGCCCTGTGAACAATCATACAGGTTATTCCGAACTCTCACTGAGCATCGAGGGCTGCTGTGTCTACAAATACTTAACAAATCTCCAACGTACGCAAAACAAGCTTGAAAATTAAAATTTACATAGAAAAAAGATTCGAGTTGTTGATCTATTCAGTGTAATTTTTTGAATCATAGTTAAGTCATGACTTATGCCTCCAGGGATATTTATGAATTCGCTACAGCTACCTGTTATTTTTTTTATTTTCTGATTGTGTGTTAGGTTAGGTTTATTAGTATTTGATCTGTTCAGGATAATTATTCGAGTAATCCCAAGCTAATCAAACGTACATATTTAATTTTCTCCGTGATCTTGGTCTTGGCAGAAAAACGGAAAACTACTCGGTTATTTCCCTGTCGGGCGGCTGGCTGACTAAGAAATCTCCGAATTCGTTCAAGGCTATAGTTTTTGCATTTGAGACAAGCGAACACCCTGTACGCTTCTTTAATAGGGAGAAAGAATCATTGTAATTCACAAAGGAGAAAGGAATTTGCAATGCAAATCATTTTTTTGACTATGGAAACGCTGCGCCCTTCCTGCATACTTAAACCTTCGCTTGAACAGCGCTGCTCGCCTATCTGATACAATGATTTTGCTTGTAAATCGGTGAACACTTGATGTAGTAGTGAACCCCGGAATTGAACAACCTACGCTGCGCTGCTGCTTACCTTATTACCCCCGTCTGCGGCAGAAAAAGAATGGGAATTTTAAGTTTTTTCTCAAAGCACGTTCGACCAGACTAAGTGCTTGCTGGAAGCAGAACTACGATGGAATTGCATTGGAATTCTTAAGAGCTTAGCTCGGATCGGAGCAAGAACTAAATTTAGGCATGCATATTCCTTGTTCCATCTCAGTATGTTGAGTACAAGTAGTCTGCTTATCCGTAAAATATCCTGAACAATGACTCAGACAGAGTGACATGAAGATCTCACGTTAATGAGGAAATAAGCTATGCCGTTGTAGTTCCTGAACTATGAATGCACGGCAAATTTCAAAATATATGCTCAGATTTACCAATTATGTTTCATGTTTTCGCTAACTGTAGAGCTCAAATTTGTCTTGAATTAAATTTAGAATTTTCCAGTGTGTTTATCGAGCGTACTCATGGGGAATTCGAATTGCTCTCATTTAGCTATCGTGTTGTGAGTAGGTCCACCCCATCCAGATTTCTAGACTAGGTTGACCATGTTATAAATGCCCTGCACAAGAGTAAAATCCCAAAAGGGAAATAGCGAGATAGGGAAAGTCGATTTCATTACATTTTAAATCAACAGCAATGAGCAATGTCGTAATTCCTATGTGCTTAAACTGTGCAGAGACTAGAAACGCACACAAAACTATGCAAAATACAAAACACATTGTCATTGCTAAGACCTTACTTTGTATTGTGCGCTCACGTCCTGTGTGTGACTCGTCGTTGTCGTGTGCCACTTCATTATTATTAGCCGGTGCAATGTAAAGCAAATGCAGTCCGACTAACTATGACAAAGTAATTAAAATGTGTTAATTACACTTCATGCACAGATACAGGAAAGAACGAATAGCGGCAACGAATGGAACGAGTTGAGTACTCTAGTTTGGTAAGGGAACCTTAACTTGTGTTAATTTTGTGCAGAGCTCTCAAAATTTTGTCCATGTTATACCACATCCCCCCCCCTAAACAAAATCAAAACTTGCTTGTTGAATTCATAATTAATAGAATTTTTCATTAATAACCTAATAACGAAGACACTCCCTGCGAAACGTCCAAAATCATTGGTTAAATTGTATGTTGATTTCGAGTTTTTCCATTTCTTGCACCAAGCCCATCATGCAGCATAACATTTTCCGCGAAAACATCAACTTTGTCAATATTGACCAAGAATATTTTTCAAATTTAGCAAATATACAAAACTATTAGCCATGTCATTTCTTTAAAACAAAATGTTATTTGAATGGGGATCGACCAGCAATGCAATGAAGCTCGAAGGTACTCCAAATGGAAAAACTCAAAATCTGAATACTATTTAACCCACGGTTTAGGAAGTTTAATAGAGGGCAAATTTTTATGTCCAACAATGAAAAATTAGGAGAGCCTACTGGTTATGAATTGAACAGACAAGTTTTGAGTTTTTGATGTCATACGATGTACGTGAGTGTGCAGTGCATGGAAAAAATTGAGAGCTCTGTACAGGATTAGCACAGGTTGAGGTTCCCTTGTGGTCTCCGAAACGAAATCTAGTCAATCTCTCAATAGGAGTTTCTGCAACCGCTACGCTGCGAACGAATCCTATAAGTAAAACGAGTTTTGCAGATTGTAGAATTTGGAATGGGATGAAAATGTTCATATACTTAGTACAGTACACTCACTCTGATAATATTGTGTAGTTTTGTCTCGTTTGTATTATTGTAGAAGAGAAAATTAGATGAGATGAGGTGCGATGTTTCCAATCTGACAAATTTATCGGAATTGCTTCTCGTGGTCCGCTGGGACAGACGCAGCAAGCAATTCCTCACAACTTTCACTTCGTGAGTAAAATTAACTTCCTCCAGATCTGTGAGTAGAGTTCGTTCGGCTAGCCAACAACCGATATGATTGCATCATCACTGAAACTCATCATCGCCGCTGTTCGGCTAGATTTATAATTCAGATTAGAATCTTACTAGGGCTATCGTATAACGTCGTCCCACCACATAGGGCTCATGCACGAATAAAAGTTCAGATGCATCTAGTCGTTTCCAAATATTTGCAATAAATAAACTAAAATAATAGTATTATTATTTACGTTATTATTGTGATATATGTGGGAAGTGGAGCAAGGATTATGTTTACATTTACCTCCAATGTAATTCTAAAAGAAGATTTCCTGCCCGACAAATAATAAAAATGGTACAAGTTTCGCAGATACATTATAGAAACCATAAGTTGCTAACTTAAGAAAGAAATCCAAAGAGTTGTTCTATGTTGCGTTCGGTTGTATGCTGCAGTTCTAACTTTCTTTTTACAAGTTCTACTTATGACGGAGGAACAGGCCGTCAAAAATGCAGTACATTTCTCCGACATAATTTGACACTTTACGCGACCCTTGAACTCCCACGAGAGTTTCTTAAGAAAAATGGCAAAAACTTACTCTTATGACATTTCTCTGGCAAAAAACGTGTTTTTCTTTACTACGCTTACTCGTCGTGTCTCCGTCTCAAGTCAAATGCACCAAACGAGGCAGCCAAAGCGATGCATGTACTGTACATACACTGTTACAGTTTGATCCGAAGCAAACCATGTACGGCTTGCAAACAATGAGAGCCATGTAAACGACGATCTTGGAAAGAAACATTGAAAAGTGAAACGAACCGGAAAATATTACAATTTAAACATTTCGGTTGAATGGTCGACTGTGCATAATTCAGGTAAGGGGAAGGAGTTTAAATATTTCAGAGATAAGGCCGCTCTTCCAGAAGAATACAAGCATATTTAGAGTTTGATGGGATCAGCTTACAGCACATACTAAAATTCTTCAACTTTCTCAGGAGAAGGTGGGATTCATGCTAGAATGTTTCAGGATGTCAATATTTTTAATGCGCCTTTTCGCTTTTGGAGTCACAGCTCCAGGTCAAATCTGGAACACTTTGATCAGATTTTGGCCAGATGATCAAATAAGATCCAAATGCATTTGTCCATTCGATTTGAACACACCTATTGCCGATGATAGAAGTCAGTAAAACTGCTGCTTGTGGGCTCAGCGAATTCGCTTATTTCGATAGGAATACCGTATAAAAGCTAACCTTTTCAAATTCATTTTGTCGTGCAATAACACGAAACTGAAATTGTAGGCATCATTACATGGTGAAATTTAGAATGCACCAGCTTATGGAACTCAATGACGAAATCCGGTGACATATGGAGTTCAGTTGAAATAAAACTGGAATACGTTTTCTAGTGAAATTAGCAAGTAGCTTGGAGATCTCTTCATGGACTCAATTATTTACAACATTTTGTGCTCGAGGAGTGTATGTAAAGGGCATTCATACATTACAATGCATACACAAATAAAACTAACGTACGAATGTACAATACAAACATAACAGAGTTGGAACGAGAGGGTTGGCTGGCATAAAAAATACCAACCCTGGACCAAAGCTAGGATTTCATACCTACCCTGCCTGTCTCTTGCCCAAAGATGTAGTCGAGAGATTGGACGGGAGAAAGTGAAAAAAAAACTGGGCCCAGGAAACAATAAAGTTTTCTCATCCGGAGTTAGTCAATTTTTGATGAAGTCTCGAGTCTACTCTTCTGCACTCATCTCTTTCCACTTCCATTCACTTCCCCGCTCCAAAAAGATTCGGATGGGAAATTCACAACTACTACAACATGAATGTGTAGTTTTGTTCCAAATGTTTCCAGGAAGTACTAGTGTTTGAGTAAATGTGTAATGGACAGGGTTTAACTGAGTTTGGAGCACTCGAGATCCGGAAGTAGGTTAGAATTGTTGCTTGAGGTCGGATTACATTTTCGTGAATGGAGAATATTTTCAAAATTCAAAATATTTCTACCAAAGATAAAGACAAAACGTTGTCTAGCGGTTTGCTCTCTGCTTCCATATGCTGTAAATTACATGTACTTCTAATTTATTGATAGCGAATACGTCATATTATATTTAAATTTTCACTTTTTTATAGGATTTGTGTAGATTTTGTCACCGTTTCGTTGATAGACGATACTCGTAAGGTGGATTTGTAAATGGATTCGAAGCCATTTCAAAAACCTAATTGCTTTGTTAGATTCAAGAACGCTGTGGTCCATCTCAGAATTTCTGAACAGTATTTCCGTACCTTATGGCCACGAAAAGGCCATGTAACGTTCAACTATCGCTTCTGAAATGATAAAAATAAGTTTCTCCAATTCTCCAGCGGACGGATTGAATTTTGTATGTAAAGGGGAAAGTGGTGTTCCTGGAGAAAGCTTCCAATTTTCTGTAAGACTGAGATGGAAAAATGACCAAGGCGGGTCGAGTCCACTCATGGAAACAAGAGAAATCTATCAAATCCTTGATCCATTACTTCCAATCCAAAAAAAAAAATCCCAAGGGGTCAGATACACAGGGTCCAGCACTTTGCCTTCCTTCTCGAACCCTCTCGGCCTTCACTTTCACTGCTGCTGCAAAACAAGGCAATTCTGCTGAGCATTGATGCACCTTGCATACATATTGGGCTGGAGCTTATGACAAATCAAAAAAAGTTCAGTCCAAGCTTTCCCTGGCTACCACCAGTCCGGTCGGGTCGGATGACATTTGTGAGGAAGAAGAATGAATGAAAAAATGAGAAGAAAGAAAGGAAATGAAGCAAGCATCATGAATTTTTTCTCAGAAGATTTCTCTTTTGTTTCTGTGATTTATTGCCACCAAAAATATGGTTATTTGCTAGTCATGACTTGGGAATAGGCTTCCAGGTTACGTGACGAAAATGATTAGTCTTTCACCATTACTGCGTACTAAATTGCAAGCTTCGCATTGCGCTGCGTTGGTTTTGGCTTTCTCCGGCTCAATCGTTCCAGTATCACTTGCTGCACGGGGAGCCAATCTAAATTTGTTTACTGTCCCTGATCACTAAGCTAAAATTTGAATTAGAATTGCTTTTGCTTTTACAATAATGATCTTATGTTCACTTCTAAGACATGAAATATGAAATTTGAACTAAAAATCTAGCAGCACTATGTAGTAGTACTTGGAAACTTCCTGCAGTGCGGTGCGGTACTACATCATGAGTAAGTCAACGACAGCCAGAGCCTAATATCGTAGGAATGAGAAGTCCATTAATCCCTCGGAATTTTTTGACAGCGGCAATAAATTGTAGATCGCACCGAGCGGGAGCAGAGTTTATCCTTTTCTCAGCATTGGTGGCATTGGTGCTCCCGGGTTCTGAACCCGAGTGACTCTTCTTAGCCAGCTTTCTGTCTAAGCCAGCCATCAGGATGAGAAATGTAGTAAGCAGGTTAATTTTCATTTTCATTTGGAGAAGGAAAATAATGGATGGAGCTTGGCTGAGGCAGGCGGGAATGATGGGTGAACAAACTAGGGCTCTCCATAAATCTCCGAATGTATTTTCTAGAAAAGAATAATGGTGAGTGTCAAACGAACAAAAATTACTCCCCGACTTTCCCTCTTGAACTTTCTCACCTCAAAAATATAGCCGCACACCCGCAGTTCTTACATAGCAAACATGTTATGGGTTGCTTGTAACCAAATCCGAGCAAAGATATCTTTTATAAAGTGTGTGGAGCCGGTGGGAGTAGGGTGAACAAATTTCAGATGAACTGCCGTGCATTGCATTACATTTGCTTGACTTTCACCCAATAAATTATCTCTCTCGCTCTCGCTTGGCTCCGTTTTTCAATATGAACATGAAGTTGGCTAAACCCGAGACTACAGATAACGAGCGTCACGTATTAGTTTTGCATTACCTCTTGAAAGGGTTGATGAAATTCAATGCGCACTTAAGCTAACGTCGGGCAGAATTGGATTGCGACGACAGTAAATGCATTCTGGATGTTCGTATCGAGTCCCACAAGATCCATTAAAATTGGATCTGCTCATTTATTTGAAAAAGGATAA
Source organism: Hymenaphorura dentifera (assembly GCA_034699705.1). Classification (NCBI taxonomy): domain Eukaryota; kingdom Metazoa; phylum Arthropoda; class Collembola; order Poduromorpha; family Onychiuridae; genus Hymenaphorura; species Hymenaphorura dentifera. The sequence continues at coordinate 2,119 of JAQGCM010001681.1, read as the reverse complement.
TCAGTCAAGATTCTAGGAAGATGTTTGTTTTGCATGTTTGCTCGTTGTACCTCAAGTAGGGAAGAGAAAATACAATCTCTTGCTTTGTTTTAAAACGAGATTCTTGTTTTTTTTGTGCATTTATGCTATGTTATCCGCGGCGAGCTGAAAACTTTTTTTTAAAGAAAAAGTGCAAACCTAAATAACGTTTTGGAGGAACATACATACATTCTTTGCTAGGACTGCGTGACTTTGACTTGACTTTCGGAATCGGATTGAAGCAAAGAAAGGGTTTCCCTATGGAATTTTTAGTAAGTTTGAATTCTTGAACATTTTATTGTTTTACGACTTAAGGTTCGCCGACTTGCGTTAGTTCTTTCAAATCTTCAATATCGAGTAGGAAAGAAAACTCATATATGTAGGTGCTGCACATGTACGTATGTACATGCGTCATGTTGAGTTATTGGAAGTTAGATTGGGTGAAATGGTTCAAGTTGCTCGAATTCCAATTTGGAGATTCAAAATCACAACTTTTTCATACATTTCTGGCGTTCGTGCTTCGCCAACCTCGTCCGAAACATACGTATGGACGCGCGCGAAGAAGAGCATATTTCTTTAACCCCTTTGAAGTGGATGTTGGATTTGAAGTCGAATCCTGGTCCACATTGCAAGGAGAGCAAAGACTGGGGTAGTCAGTTGGGGTGGAGAAAGCCAGGAAACTTTAGGTCCAACCATTGCATTGGTAAATGTCTTTATGAAAATCCATTCTGTGGAAATGAACTTTTGAGTTAGAGAAATGAGTTTTCTCCATAATGTGGACAAAGAGAGAAATAGCTGCAATTGAAGACTTGCAACATTTAGAAAACTCGACTGAAAACCTGTATTTCTATTGCCGACTTCAAATTTCGATAAAACACCCGTATTTTCTCATACTGTTGTCTCCAATCTCCAAATTTAAGAGATGCCGGAAACAATGTGTTGGTTGAGCAAACCAACCAAGACAGCTCGAACTTACTGTTTGTGTTTTGAACAAAAGGGTGAGAAATAGAGCGACGTACGTACAATGCATTGGAAATACAATAGAACTCATCTATCTCTTCCTATGTACGTGTATTTAGTACTTCTCAATAAAGGGCGACTAGTCACTAGTCAGTGCTAGTGAGCAGTGATCCTGTTCCACTCCATATCTATGTGGGTAATCTATTGCCAAGTCTTTGTATAGCAATAATAGGATGGCTATAGGAAAAAGAATCGGAATGAAACGAACGAAAGTGAGGAAGAGGATGGGTTAGACATCCAAAAGTTAAAATTATTGTGAGTGTCACAGAGTCAGAATGGAGTCGCACTCTCTAGAGACACACACCCGAACAGGAGAGAAGGAAAAAGATATTGCGAATTTTCTCTCAATTTTATTTATTGTCACGTACTTCACATCTATATCGCGCAGTTTTCCACGTCATACATATAGTACTTTCGGAGGGAGAGAGAGATAATAGTCTTTTTTCACTATTATTTATATCGGAGCGCTTTGCCAGGGTCTAAAGGGTTCCCACAAATCCTTCAGAAACTTTTCTTTGATTATTTTAGGTTTATCAACCCCTTTCGGTCTTTTAGTATTTTATTTTAGCTTCAGTGAAGACTAAATATTCGCATTCTTTGACATTAAAATAAGTTCTGAGCATTTGTTTTATTGAAAATAGTACTTTTGCGTTTTTTGTGAGAAGCTTTTGTGATATTGGTTAAATGGTTAAAAAGTGGTCAAATGCATTCCCCGGTTAATGGCTTTACGGTTTATCGTGATGATAGACCAGTGCAAAAGGGTGGCGGTGTAATGATTTTAGTGAGAAGTAACCTATCATCGTCTTTAATTATGAAAACTGACTACTCAGTCTCAACTACCACTACTGGAAGAACGGAATTTATCCTTGTAAAAGTGCAGCTGCGCTACTTTGAGTCGATTTTTATAGCTTGCATCTATAAACATGATGTAAGAATGCTCCTGATTCAACTGATTTAGCTATGGTATCCTTATCAAAACTAATTCATTTCCCCCAATTCAGAGAATACATGGCACAACTCTTTAATTATATGTTACATTTAAATAGAATGCCTGAGATTTTTAAAGTCAGCATAATTTTAC
>JAQGCM010001680.1:0-14082 GCA_034699705.1 Hymenaphorura dentifera | reverse complement strand
GTCATGCGCGAAGCGCATGTCCAAACTCAAAAATTCCACGGGCTTAACAAAAAAGAAACCCGTGCGTAGCACGGGTCACACTGCTAGTTGTACATAAGTCTTAAATAAAATGCTGGCTCAGATCATTTCTCACGGTTGCTTGATGCTGTGTTAACAGTTTAACGAGCGTACTAAGTTTATCTTCTTAGAGCAGAGAAACGCCAAATGCTGATTTGGTGTCAAAATTAATTAAAAAAATTGCTGCAAGTAAAGCGACAGTAATTAAGTTGAGTTAGTCTGACGTCAAATTCGGGAACTCTAACCAATCTATTGAGTGGGTACTACGGTACTAGACCGATACCGATTCGGACTAGCCAATAAATAAATCTACAATAAATTCCAGAGGTGGGCGACTGCTCTGCTCATTCCTTTAAAAATCTGGTAATCAATTACTTTTTCGATTATATCTGAGCAAAAGTAGCCGGTTACAAGTCCGATTACATGTTATCTAACAGAATTTTTCGCTAGAGTAGTACGATTACTGATTACTTTACTATTATCGGCGAGCCGAAATTAGCGCCCATGCGAAATTTTTGAAAAAACTTGGCTATAGTCTGCTTGGAAAGGATCGTTTTTGGCAGCAAAGGCCCGAAATGGCCGCTTTCTAAAGTAAAAAGAATTTCGCTTTTAGAACAGCAATTGATGGAAAAGCATTGTGATGTGTGGAGTTGTCAATTGTCACTCGAGTCACACCAGACAACTTGCATGAGCATGAAACTTGCAAAAATGAATAGTTTGTCAGTACCCAAATGTAATCAGTACAGTACTCTACTCGGATTTCAAAAAGAAATCGATCACGAGTACGTATTACGTATTACTGCAAAAAATGTAATCGATTACGAATACTGATAACTGAATACTTTTAAAATTGAGTAATCGGTTACAGTAACCGATTACAAGAATGTAATCGATTACGAGTACTGATTACTTTTAAAATTGAGTAGTATTGCAACCGACTACAAAAATGTAATCCGTTACTTGTAATTATTGTATTGTAACTGTAAGCGATTACTCAATTTTAATCTGTACTCAATCTGACTTCTCAATCTGTGCTCTATGCCCACAGCCATGTCATGTCGAATATGGTGAGCGTGAGGCGCGGGAGACAAGTGGAGTTTTGAAGCACGAGGTTAAGTCGGAGTTCGTCCCTCAGTCAGTCAGTTTGAGCGCGGTGATAACGTTGTCACTTTTGTGAAAGGTTGGGCAAGGGCAGGACTCAATGTTTATAATTTATTTTGGTGCGAGTTGATATAATGATATAAAGTTGATTAATTTGATAATCAGTGAGTGAGTACCAAGTCTACCTTTTGACCCAGACACGTGTCAGTGTCACAGTCACCACATTTTTTTCAGTTGCAGTTGATGGTTGGCTAAACTGTGGTCAATACAGAATTTTTATTCGCACCGTCCAGTGCCTTACCACGAAAAAATGGCTTTACCCGTCAAAGTAATTCGGAACGGCGATGAACAAGAATCTTCTTCGAGTGGGACCTCAACAACAATGCCTTCGAGTAGTGGTGACTGGAAGTTCCCCCATTTGGTGGACAAGTTGTCCGAGTTCTTTAAGCATTCTTCCTTTCGCTCTCCATTGCAAAGAGCTGCGATTGAAGCAGTGGTTCAAGGTGAGTCGAGTCATAATTCTGAAGTCAGCAGGCAGTAGTCGGTTAGGTTCGGTTCGAGCAGCATCCAGTTTAATTTTTAGTTTGTCAAGCTTATATCATATATTGACAATAAATTGAAAAATATATTTCATGCAAGCCATTAATCTTTCGTTGACTAAATTCCTTTGTTGGTCTTGCAGGCGATCGAGACATATTTGTATCGATGCCCACGGGCTCTGGCAAATCGTTAATTTATCAATTCCCAGCGGTTCTGAAGGACAGGAAGTTTGCAATTGTGATTTGTCCATTGATTGCATTAATTCTGGTAGGTTGACTACGTTGCCGGGTTTGGTACTCTTTCAAGCGTCAACTTACAAATTTTAGTTACACCTAAAAGTAATTTAGTAGTATTGGACTTGGACCTTAAGATTGATTTTTGTTAATATCTATAAAATGAAACTTGCAGGATCAAATTGATCACATGACTCAATTGAAGATCCGAGCAGAATCAATCAATTCCAAGATTACAACAACGGAAAGAAAGCGAATTATACAAGACCTGTTCACAATATCCCCGAACACAAAGTTGCTATATATAACACCGGAGCAAGCAGCAACCGAAGGATTTAAGGTTCAATTTTGAATTCCATTTAAACTCAATCTCTACATTATCCGCCTTATTTAAACTCTTATACATAAACCAAAGTTATAGTGATAATTACTGATAATTCTTTATTTCTCTGAGCTACGAGCTTTATTCTTCATCTTTAGGTAATTATAATAGTTTTTCACTGTTGTTTAATTCAGGGAATGCTGTCCAAATTTATCGAACATGACAAAATTTCATATTTTGTGGTGGATGAGGCGCATTGCGTGAGCCAATGGGGTCACGACTTCCGACCAGACTATCTTAGATTAGGTATGTTGAAATTGAATTGTATAAATAAAATATTGATGCATCTCATCTCACTATGCTATTATTATTAGGAGAGCTTCGAAGAGAGTACAGCCAAGTTCCGTGGATAGCATTGACCGCTACTGCTAGTGCGAAAGTATGGCATTCATAATCGAACTAATTTTTTAAAAATGAGCTGACATTGTCTGCATGATTGGTAGGTGTCTGAGGACATTTTAGCTCAATTGAGTCTGAAAACTCCGGTCGCAACCTTTAAGAATCCTTGCTTCAGATCAAATTTGTTCTATGACGTCCAATTTAAAGAACTTCTTGATGATCCCTACGGTCATTTGCTCAGCTTTTGCTCTGACAGCCTTGGTGAGGGCTGGGAGGAAATGAAGCCTGTAAGTAACCATTACAATTATTCGATATATAAAAATTTTTCGCGTGCCAATCATACCAGAAGTCCAGCGCGAGGTAGTCAATGCTTGAAGTTGAGTGCACAATCGCTCGCCTATAAACATTTAATGTAATCCAATTGGTAAATACATTAGAATACAGGAGCCAGCTTATATACAGCACTGAATATAACGCCTAATTGTTCAAATGTACTTTATTTTAATTATTGAAGAATGAAAGAAGTTGTGGAATAATTTATTGTCGAACTCGTGACATGACAATCGAGGTGGCTAAGATTCTAACTAAAAAAGGACTGCCGACAAAGGCCTACCATGCCGGTGAGTAGCTTTCCATAATTAATTCCAGTTACGCTACGCCCTCGTGGTTGAACTCAGCTTTTCTTCTCCAGGGCTCAAGTCTGGTGAACGAGAGCAAGTCCAAGACGACTGGATGAAAGGAGCTGTTCCAGTCATAACGGCTACAATAAGTTTTGGGATGGGTGTCGATAAATCATCTGTTCGGTTAGTTCCACTACTTGGGGATGTACGTTAAGCTTTTGTTGGTCGCCGAAATGTATATTGTATGTATTGGTTGATGACTAGGTTTGTGGTGCATTGGTCCATGTCGCAAAGTGTAGCCGGATATTATCAAGAGTCAGGCAGGGCTGGGCGAGACGGAAAGAAATCGTGGTGTCGCGTCTACCACTGTAAACAGGTAACAGGTCTGCTTGATTGTTACACTTGTCTAGTAATTTAGTTTCACTAAAAATATCATTTTTATTCATAGGAAAGAGATTCCATCGCATTTCTAATCAAACAAGATATTGCCAAATCTAAAAATGAAATTCGTGGAAAAGCAACTATGGAAAGTTTCGAAGCCATCGTGCGTTACTGTCAAGAGGCACCATGTCGGCACAACTACTTTTCTCGCTACTTTGGGGATGCTAAGTTGACTTCCTGTGGGCAAATGTGTGATGTCTGCACCAATTCAAAGGAGGTGAGAAACTTTTCAACTTATATCATATTTAAGCTTACGTCATTTCTTGTTTGTTAGGTGGAGAAGTGCATCAGTGCATTTTTTAATCAAGACATTCTGCGAAATCAAACATGCATAATGCCCGCACTTAGTATCAACGGTGTAGATAAGGAATTGTATGGAGGTGGACGGGTGGGCCAGAAACTTGACCAAGAGGACTATGAAGGTTACTATTTTCGCGAATTCTTTAGTTTAGGTGTGATGGTTTTTAGACAGATGCTAAAAATGCCTAATTATGTATACAGGAAGCGACAATTCACTTGACAAGAAAGCAAAAAATGAGCTCAGCTCACTAATACAAAAGCAATTTGCGCTGAGGAATAAAACAGACAATAAAAGTGGAATTGTCTCGGCTTCTCAACTCATGGAAAAGACATTTGCCAAAAGTTGTCGCGTTAGATCGGCAGAAGCTACTTCAACAAAGATATCTGGATTAACCTTGGGAATTAGAGAGAGCTATTTGAACTTAATTATTTCTGCTTTGAAAAAGAATTATGATGCGTCAAATAACGCCGAAGAAGGTGAACTGGATCTGGAAATGGATACGTCAGACTTATTGAAATGTGCTATCGAGTTAGAATATGCAATATTTTCTGCAAACAAAGTAATCAGTTTGTACCGGCGGGGTACAGCCCTCAAGGTAATGTACTTCAACTACTAAGATACTCTCCTTTTGCGCTAGGCGTACGCATATTGCTACAGCTTTATCACCTTAACTTTTCGACGGAAATGAATACACGTCATGGTTTAGTATTCTGTGATTATGCTCGATCACTTCGTGCAACGGAATTACTAGGTCCTGGAGAGAATTTTATTTATTTTTATTGCAGATTGATCAAATTAAGAAAGACACGGAGGCCAATATTGTTACCGATGCTATCCAGAGTTATGAGCCAAGTCGGCCAAGTGGGCAAAGTCAGGGATTTGTATCTGCATCTACATTAACTACGTTCAATGATATGGAAATGGACGATTTTGATCGGGAGATGGCTAGTCAGAATTTTGATCAACCAACAACAGCTAAATCTCAGTCTCAGCCAATTACCCTTGGTGCTAAAGTAATTGTTGACGATACCTCTGCTTCCGGGAGCCCAAAGCCAACAAAGAAACCCAAATTCACATTTAAACGTCGTAATTCTCCAACAAGGCAGCAGAAATTGCCTGAATTTTTTAAAAAGCAAAAGGTTAACAGCTCCAGTTCTTCGTCTTCTTGTGGAGTAACTTTAAAGGTAGACAAAGAGTCTGTCATTTGTTTGGATTCAGAATCGGAGGAGGACAGCAATTTGGCTCCACAAGAAAATTTTCGGGGTGATAGTGATGACTCAATGCCAGACTTCCTTACAGGTACGAGTTCAATAAGTGATTGTGAAGTGCCTGTTGATGATTTGAAACGTCCCAATGACAAACTTGGCTTATCATCCGAAAATAAAACCGATCTCAAATTGGAAGATATAAACAGTGATAGTGAAATCGATGAAGAAGTTCCGAAAGAGACCATACCAGTAACACCCATACATCAAACTGACGAGGAACTTGAAGAAGGTGAATTGATGGAGGAGGATGTCGAAATAAGCAAGCCTCAAAGTACGGAGAAATCACGAAAACGACATGGATCTCTGGACTCAGGCGAAGTATCCACGATAAGTAAACGTGGTCATAAGAAAGCAAGACACGAATCTGTATCAACGTCACCGCAAAAGAATTTCAAAAATTTACCGCATTTAAGCTCGAAAGAACGTACTAGTTTTGACTTGAGCATTTCTAAAACGAAAGATAAGAGTTTGGACGATAAGAAATTTTGTTCCGCTACCAAATTATATGACAACCTATTTGAAGAAGGTTCAATAAGTGCTAGTGGCAGTTCAACGTCTAAACGAAAGCACGCCAAGACAGAGCGATCTTCCAAGACTTCCAAGGACAAGGACTATGAAGAAAGCGATGAAGGAATATCAGAATATTTTGCTGACCAACAAATTGATGCAAAAAAACACAGCGGTAGTGCTGCAACAAATAGGAGATACTCCACCACTGGCTACCCTAGCGTTGAAACTCATTTCGATGATAGAAGTGGGGGACGTTCTGAAACCACAAGTAAATCACATTCAAATACATTAGAGAGAAGCAATTCTCTGGGGTCGAAGGTCTTGGATGCATCCTTGAATGTGACCGTCGGCTATAAGTCCCAGTTTCCAGCCCTTCCGCCTAAGAGGAGGAGATGGCCAACTCCGCCCTTAAGAAAACGATCAGAAGAAAGGAGTTCATCTTCACCGACCGTAACGGTCCGAGACTACGGCCACAAAGAAGAGTACCAGCCGTCGGCGAAACCGATAATAAAAATTTCGCCAACGCAACGATCACGAGACAGTAGTTCTTCTTATAGCATTTCACCACCCCGCAGAATTACGCCTTCACCGCCCGTAACAATGCGAGACTACGGCCACAAAGCAGAACACGAGTCAGCGTCTTCACCCCAGGTGACAATCCGAGATTACGGTCACAAAGCAGAGCATGAGTCTGAGGCGAAAGTTGTAGATCCGTACGATGATGAGGAAAGCGCCTTAGTAGTAGATTTGGGAGAAGAATTCGAGCAACAACCAGTATCCTCAAAAAGCACGGCCACTTCCAGTTCTTCCAGTTCGCAGAATGTAAGGCCGAGTCAGTACACGGATAAATTCAAGTCACCGAGCAAAAGCAAATCTAACACAGCTACTTTAGTGAATCCTCCAACGAATTCCAAAATCGACAAAATTGAGCCTCCAGGCAAAAACGAAGCTCCGACGAAGTCAGGTCCGAATGTTCCGGTTCGGGAAACTCCAGCAGACAGCACACAATTGAAGAAAACTGAAATGGCTTCGATCATTGTGCAAAGTTTAATGCCCTTCTACAAACACAATAAGATTCAAACTAAGGAATTGTTCAAAGCCATGGCAAGAGAACTATCGCACAGGGCGATCGAGGATAATATTACGAGTAAGTGGATTTATCTATTCATTGCGAAGCATCGTTATTTTACGTTTTAACGTAAACTTTGCTTTTACTTTATTGCAGGCAAATTGGAAGCGGAGGCTTTCGTAAGGCGCCAATTTGAATGACTTTCTCTACTGGAAACAGCTTGGAAACTAATAAGCAATAACTTCGGTTTGATGCACGCAGAGAAGCAGTGAAAAATACTAAATACTTTGTGCTATTCACCTAAGTATAAGTATGCATTTATTGCATAAGCGGTTTACTGTTGACAGCACCAATTTGAAGATTAAGTATGTTTATAGTTCATAATTTTGAAGGTAAAAGAATTTTTCCTTATTTCCCAGTTAGTCTTCCAGAAGCTTTCTTTCAGAACAGAGACTTGCATTTTTTCGACTTATTAGCTATCATTACCTCTTCTTCTTTCTCTTGACGGTCAAGTTGAAATAAAAATATTAGTAAAGAAGTCGTCTTATTGTTCCATCGCGCCTGCATTTTAGTTTTTAAAAAATAGCTAAGTATGCACGCCCTATTTTCAAAAAAAGTAGACTAAGGAGGAGTTGAAAACAATATTGAAAATATTGATATGTACGACAGGATATTTGGCCCACCAGATTCAGCCACTTCAGCATTTGTTGGGCTTCTGTAACAGGCAAATCATTCATATCTCGTCCATCCATCCATACAAAAGGAGGTTTGAGTAGCGGTTGCTTTGCTCACCTTTCACTTTTGTCTGCTTATGATGTTTGTGAAGGATCTTCAAATCATTTGGAAAGCGGAGCTATTCAAGAGCACAAAGGAATAATAATAATAATATGTTTACCTTATCAAGGAATCAAAGGCACCCCATCGACCCATCCTCCCTTCGTCTTTTGACGCAACTTAATTGAATTTGACAGATTAGAAAATTTCTGCGCGCATGAGAATCCATTCGTCCACCTTTCCAAAACCAACATCTTTGCGTTTTGCTTACATATTTCATTTGCTACGTGCTTCGATATTTGTCTGATGCCTTGGCTGGATATTATGTCTATGTGCTTTTATTTAACTAATAGTGACGCAACACTCGAAGGTTGGTAGTTTGGCAGCTCCCGGATATTCTCTCTACAAGGTGAATGAATAATATCACGTTTCATTGACTATCATTATTGAAACCCCTGAACAAAACATTATACCCTCGACATTTGTTTTGAAACTGAAACTGGCTGGCCCATTTGCTTTTGTCGGAAATAGACCTTTTGAAAAGCTGTGTGTCGATATGGCTCAGCCACGATTGCCACGCGCGAGACATTACCTTGTCGGCAATATCATATCTTTTTTTGAAAGTCTTCGGCGATATAATTGGTTTACCTGAAAACTGCAATCATTTCGTTTTCAGTTTTCGTCCTCGTCGACCTTTGACACAAGATTTTTTTTACCGTTTTCACTTCCCTTCAACACGTCTTATTTTCTAGAAATTATATAACAGAAGTGCCCTTCTTTCTTCCAAAGTGTTTTATTTTAGTGGTTGATGAACATTATAATCAAAATCAAGAGGAATATCAGTTTTGCCATTCATATTTTATTGCACGGCAATGCCATCAATTCGATTTCTTGGAAATAAAATCGTTGCAGAGCATCCACTTTTAGACTCTGAACACTTTCCAAGCATAATTTTTAGCTGAAATTGCTGGGTGAAGTGTAGGATTTGGCAAATGTAGTGGATCCTTAAGATAACAATGTCTATTAGCCGTCCATGGATAAAGAGCTCATTACCAAGTCTCAAAGAAAATAATATTTTACAGGAGGGTGGGTGCTTTGGTTGTAGAAGGGATAAAGGCTAGAAGAGTTTGAAGAACTAGTTGGTTGCCAAATAGATAAGATGATATTTTGTCGGATTTTTATGCGAGGCTCTCAGAGTTCTTAGGTGTTATTCGTGTTATGGTTGGACGGTTTAGTTTGAAGTTAAAGTATGTCTGTGTACTGAAGGGTATTAGGGTGGTAATCACGTGTGTAAAATAGGTTTAAAAACATTTGGTCTTCGAGAGACAAACAGATGAAGCATTTATTTAAGGAAGGAGTCAGACGCAGATGTGAGAGTGAGAAGAAACTAATTAATCTTCGCCACAAGAAAGTCCCAAAAATCCGAATGCTTTCGCACGTCGTACTCATTCTCCGCCTCACCAAATGACTTTCAAACGTTGTCGGCAAATATCGACGCGAAGACTACCCCGTTTTCTACATAGTATCGCATCGCTAGCTGCAGTTTGAGCGGTGGCACTAAATATTAATGTATCGCAACAAGCAACAGCAACAGAGTTTCTAATGCAAGCATTTTCTGACTTGGTTATCCTTTGAAAGGAAAGGAAACGATTCAGGAAGATGAGATTGGAAAATGAGACTGGAAGGGGAAACGGGGTTTTCTTGAGGCATAAGTAGTGTTGTGCCAGTGCTGAAGCAGTTCTTCCTCAAATTAGACATAATTTGTCAATTCCGAAGTGCTACAAGTTGTAGATTAGAGAAGAGAGCCTCCATTGGGCGCTAAGAAATAGTTTAGACTTTTTCACACGCACAAGTACACATGCGACACATTGCACGAATTCTTGACAACCAGAACATGTGTTCCTATCTCTGTATTTGTAATTCGAAGAATTCCGGTGGACTTTTTAAAGACCTGACTGGAATCAAGAGCTCAGGGGTCAAATTTGTTTTCCGACTTTGTTGCAATATTATTGATAATTAAAAAGCAACAGAAATACTAATTGCTAATCAGACTCAAAGAAATTATTTTTTCTCTCAATCATTAGGTGTGGCAATTCACCTGCAAAAATGATAAATTACTTTCTCCTAAACCAAATCCGTCAATATCACTGGCCGGGGTCATTTCGAACGAGTGGAAACCGTCATATTATTTTGTCTAAATGATTTTTCATTAGAATTCGAATTCACGTACACCTCAAACGGATTAAGTTTCCATTTCTAAATTTCTGTATTTCAAATCTGTAACAAAATTAAACTTCTAAAGTAACCCGACTGGTCTTTAAAAATGCTGGAAAAATCTTCTGTAATTTATCTGTAATTCTGCATTTCAAAATTCAATTGCAGATCTTCTTGTAGTTCTAAGTTCATCATTTCAATCTCTCCAGTTAACTAGATTACTTGTGGTTTTAGCTGCTCGTTGGCGCTATAATTATTTGTCAACGACTCTGACTGACTAGAGCAACTCAACTAAAAGATGAATATATTTTTAGTTCGTTCGTTGTGGATGAGCGAAGAAGAAGAGGCTGAGAAAAGACTTTAGTTGCCAAAATAAACGCACGCTTTATCTAAGTCAAGTTTTAGCAAACGTGCACATTAGCCAAAAACCTCTTGAGCATTTGTTATTTTTTCCATCTGTTCCACTGAATAGTTTTTCAGTAGTTTGGAGAGAGGTAGTGAGTTTGGATGAAGAGTTAAGAAGACTGAGATGCAGTGCAAGTAGGAAGGAGAGCGCACGCAGGGTGTTCACGTCCAAATGTATTTTCACTCTCGGAGGGCGTTCATCGCCAGCCTATAAGTCCTCGCTTCTGTCACGAGGGATTTAAAAAGGGATTGTTATCTTAAGGATGAAATAAAGCTGATTTGATGAGAGGCCAACAAACGGTTCAGCCCACTTCATTACATGCACACCGTGTAAACCAAAGAAACAAAACACATTGTGATGTGAAAATGTGAACATCTCAATTGTGAATTGTGAACGTAGCCAAAAAACTCGGGCGAGTTTATCACAATGTTCGCTAAAAAAAAACTGCAAAATACTAGGTTTTTTAGTAAGACAGCGCAGCGATATAATCGGAGCATAAAATAATGATTTGACTTTGACTAGAATGTACACGAGAAGCGCAGGCACCCGTGCCGTCGTCGCAACGATCAAGTTGAAGTTGAAGAAGCCAGCAGTTTTTATATTATTTTTGTAGACTTGTCAGTTTTTGGAGAATAGATTAGTTTTGGCTCCAATTTCTCCCAAACTGTTTATTCGTCTTAAATCTTCTCCCTTATGTCTTGTCACATTGCCAAAATAGTTTCACGACTGAGACTATATATTTTACAAAAATGTATTTACACAGGAGCCACCCCTCCAAGACTAATGACTTTTCCTCTGCTGCTCGCTCTTCTTGTGAAATACGTGCAGGAGTCGATTAATTTTATGAACCTCAAACTACCAGCTCCAATTCTTAAAATAATACAGGATTTCAGGTCACCTGCAGTAGAGAATTAATTAATTGGATTAATTATGGAACGAAATGAATTTCCTATGGGGTATGTCTTTTGGTCAATCTTAAAAATGGAGATGCCATTTTGTCTAGCAGATTCTGACTCAACATTAAGTAGTTGGTTAAACGTACGCCTTCAGAGAGAAGTGTTGACCCATGGTTTGAAACCCATAAAAGCTAAATTCCTTGAATTAGTTGAACCTTGCGAACCCTTGTGGGTAATTAACGCCTTGCGACTCTTGTAGTTTGTCTTGTTTCTCTACGACTACCGTAACGAACCTGATCAGGTTCTCCTCGCATTTCGTTTTCGGTCTTTTTGGTCCTTTTTTTCTTGTCGGCACTGCTGACTGACTTCCGCCTTTGCCTTTGCTCTACGCGCACTGGGAATGAGAAGTGGGGTAACCACACCATATCTTGAGCATTATGAGCATCCCTAGCTTGAAAATCCATTCATTGAAAAAGAAGCAATATTTTGTAGAAATTATTTGTTCTCTATTTTGTCATTTCTCTGTCATACTTTAAAGTTACGGCTCTGTGCCTTCAAGGCATTACGCACCGCTTCACTTTGACGCTTTCGAGAACACGAGAACGGAACAACCAAAATTGGATGAGATGAACCTTTTTTTCTCTCTTTCTCCGAGGTGATCTCAAATCACAAAAACTTGTTTTCCTCCAAACGAAGCTGAAATGAAAATATTACCAATTTCATTCATGAATTTGTTCTGTTTGGGCACTCCAGCTCATGAGAAGGCATGAATGAATTGGGGATGATAGGAGGGCAAGTGTTTTGTAGAAAAACACTAGAGCAATAATAATGAACAAGCCAATATGCGCAATGGACGTCTGACAAGACATGTGTTGCAAGCATTATGCATTACATACGTACTTCAGATAGCTGTAACAATTTATTTAACAAAATAAAGCTGAATTTATTGTTTTACCGATATCGACAACAAGCGTACATTGTTGTGTTTACTGTGTTCCGTATTGTTGAGATTGAGACTGAGCTCTGTCAATATGATTATTCTGGAAATCTACGATTTCTGGATTGAGTTTTGAAGATTCGATCAGTCTGTAGTACGTTTAGGTTTCATTTGCCAGTTGAGTGTTTTACAATAATTAATCCGTGGAAAAATTGTAGTAAAATTGTGTAGAAAAACTTTGATTCGGCTTTTGATTTGTTGCTGCTAGCCAAATGGTGTTGCAAAGGTTTTGGAGAGTTGGCCTGTTTGCAACTGTTGTAAGATTTGAGATATTGGAGTGGATATTGTAGTTGTTGAGCTATAAATGTTATGCTATGAAAGGTCATAAAAAGGATTTGTTATTCTTCCTGAACACTCTTGGCCATTTCCTTTTTGGAACGGATAGTTATCAGCTCAGGCTCCCACCAGCTCCATTTGTTATCAAATACTGACTGACTGACTGACTTGACTCTGATTGAAGAGTCGAGTTGTTCTTGGGAGCAAAGATGGAAGAGGATTTCCAACAAAACACACATCAATCCTCCCAAATGTTTATTGTAAATTTCTAAACATTACCATTTGTTCTTTTTCTTTCACTTGTTCTTCTTCTTTTTTGCCGACAATTCCGTCGTGTAACCATAAGCCCCACATGATCAGAGCTTCACACAAAATTCTCTACATTTTAGTATCAAATTCGTCAAAGGTTATTTATTACCTGGGCGTTGAAATTCACACTTTCCTCTTGCACTTGCTTGTATAACGTTTCATCTTTGTCAAAGTGTGAGGAAAGTTTGTTAATTCTAAACTCATAATGAAATAATGAATTCTTTTCACTTCTTTCAAGTTTTCAACCAAGAATCTCATCCTTTATAAACCCAAGTGCGAAATTCGTTTCTGAGAAACTATCTCAAGCTCAGAGTCTGAGATCTAAAGTGATTTCATATATTGTAAAATAAAGTTTGATGGAACTTTCATGTTCTTTGGGTAAAACATTGTTGAAATTTTGGAGCAGAGTTGGAGCAGAGATTGAAACATACATAAAGCTGAGTTTTCAACTCAACACAGCACAGCAAGATCTTCTTCCCATCGCATCGTCCTTTTACTTTCCTCACATTTGGTGAGGGTCACACGCTCCGATCCGATCCTATAACGCTTATAATAGAACGATAGGAACTTGAAATGTTGTGTAAAGAGAGTAAGGGCAAGGACCATCAAAATCCATACAAACTCTCAGTCACACTTTCATCACAAATGTACACAACTTTGCCCCCAAATGTGTCAACGATGAAGGGAAATTCCCTCGGGCCAGTTTTCTTTCTAATATTCCTTTTTAATACAACTTTACAAGTTTTTCTTCAACAGATAATCAAAAATTAAATGTTTCAAGTTTTCCATTCCCTCAGGGAAAATAAGACAGTCTGCAATAAATATCCTGCTTCTCTTATATCTTGATTCAATAAACTTTGTGTTACCCTACACCTTGAAAAATCATAATCCTTCCTATTTGTAGCTAACGCTCTATAATTTTTGAAACCACGAAGAACAAGCGTAGCCGTTTTTCTTTCTTTGATTGATTCTTCCGGTCAAAATTCTTGGCAATAAAATCGCTGCTAATTTTCGTAGATCTCGGTAAAAAATACTGGCACGATTAGATGTAAAATTTTCAAGAAGATTCAAAATGAATGTGAATGATTTGTTTGGATTGAGTTGTTTGTTCGAAAAGAAGCTTGTGCTGTCGGTTAGAAAATTGAAAGGCTGGCGGACATCCATGCCCCTGCAGAAGTTGTCTAAAGTTGTGAGTCTGAGAGTTTTCTCTCTCTTCCATTGACCGTGAGAAAAAGATCAACTGTTTTAAGAAGAAATTTTTTTTTTTTTTGAAATTCGAAATGTCTTTTTATTGCACCAATTAGTTAAAGCTAAAATACAAAATCACACACATTAAAATATCGCCAATC
>JAQGCM010001679.1:0-14090 GCA_034699705.1 Hymenaphorura dentifera | reverse complement strand
GAATTCTGCGCGTGATGTCGACGTGACGCAGGACGTGAAACGTGAAACCAAAACGGGAAGTATAAACGTAGGGTAACACTTGACACTTAATTAAACCTAGTCATTAAGTAGCCTCACAATTAATAGTTGACCTATCCGCATCTCCGACTTCTCCGAAAGACACGACCGACGATGACTCACTCGACTCGACCCGACTCGACTCAATCATAACTTAAGACTAATGTTGTCGCTGCCACCACCGCCGGCGTACTCAACAATTGAGGGAACAATTAATCTTAATTAACAATTAGCAGTCATAATTAATTAATTAATAGTAGCAGCAGCAGCAGCAGCTAAAGTCCAGTCAAGAGAATAATAATAATAATAATTCTAGTCATAATAAAGAGTAAATATTTTGTGTACTTATTTGTATATATCTCAGTTTAACCTTTCGACAACGTTCCCGCCCTCCCTCCCGCCGTTCAACCAAAAACCACGTTGATTTTACGACGTGGCCGCGTGGCTGTGACCACATACATGGGGGAGGGGGAGGCGAAGGACAATGACCAATTTTTTTTTCAATTGAATTGACGAGTTGAAGGAACGAGAGCGGTGACGGCGACAGCGCAGCGAGTTGACTTTTTTGGCGCAGCCGCCGCAGCGCAGCGCAGAGAGTCGAAGCAAGAGGAATGACTGAGTGACTGAATGAATGACTAGTTGGCTCTTCCTCCGGCGGCGGCGCCAGCAGCGCCGACAGAGTCTGGCGAAGTGGCGATGAGGGCAGAGTAAAGTCTTCTCGCCTGACTCCGAACATCTGCGTCCGGGTGAGAGTCCGTCAGGGCCTTTGCCTTCTCAATCACAATCTCTACCCGAGTCACTCCCAACACCTCGGCCCACCTGCACAACCAATCAAAAAAGGTCAAAAAAAATCTGAGGCCGGTTTTTTTTTTTGCAGTTTAACAGTAACTGGAATGTAAGAATTGAGTGGACTCACATGGTTTCTGGAGACGGAGCCTTGTCATTGGGTGGGAGATCAACGGCCGGGTTGAGGCGGTGGACTCTGACCATCGTCGTCAAGTTGGCCAGGAGGGTGACGAGGCGGAGGAGGACTTCGACTTCTTCCACAGAGTCCAGGAGGTACATGAGTCGTTTTGGAGCCTACAGTACAAAATCAAGTCAGGGGTCAGTCAGGGGTCAAGGGGTCACACGCGACGCTGACCTCTGTCAAGGGCCTACCTGAGCTGCGAGGAGACTCGGAACCATGTCGTCGTTGGTGGAGAGGTTGACGAGGAGCTTGAGGGACTGGAGCTTGATCGGCATCGAGTCCTCGTCCATGAGGGCATAGAGGGCGTGGAGGTGCGAGGAAAACTCTTCGTGCCACGTGTTCAACACGGCCACGTTGGCCAGCGTCGTCAGAATGGCCTCACTCAGTTCCTCCCCGTCCACTTCGCCCCCGCCCCCCAAGAACGACAACAACAGTGGAATCACACTCTGCAACAACAATCAAACCAAAAAAACCTCAGCCTCTGGCCTCAACAATACCAAAAAACACCGGCCTCTGGCCTCAAAAATGGTAAAAAAAACTCCCTCTGGCCTCACCTACCTTCATTTCCCGCTGATTCTGCTCGTTGAGTGCCATGTTGCCCAATGCCCGCACTGAGGCAAGTCGGATCTCAGTCTTGGGATGACTGAGGAGGTTTTGGAGGCGGAGCAGGCACCCGGCCTCCCTCAGATTGTTCTGGTTGACCTCAAGGGTCGCCAGGTTGGCCAAGGTCACTAAGGCCCTTTCCAGGACCCCTTCGTCGGACGCGTAGAGCAGAGCCACCAACGTCTTCGCCTCGTACGAATCCATCTCCCTGTCAGCCAATCCGCAAAAATTTAATTCAAAGTCCGCTATCCGAAAATTCGGAGTTTAATTATCGCGGGTGATTTTTTTTTAGTTGTTTTTGGGTGACTCACCTTCCCTTGAGACTCAAAGACTCCAACTTGTCTTTCAACTCTTCACTAATGTTCTGAATGGCTCTGTCCGTCTCCTCAGAGCTCACCATCACTTCCGGCGGACTTTTCTTGGCCAAGGACTTCCGGGACCAGCGGCGCCGGGCCGGAGAGCCGCTTCCGTCCACGGGGACGAGGGACAAGTTGTCCGAGGAACGGCTGGCGATGAAGTGACGAACGTCGACTGGGCTCAAAATCCGCGGCGAACTCCACGGCGAGCACTGCCCTCGCGATCATTCAAATCAAAGCCGCAATTAATTACCCAGGTCAACAGGTCATCAAAGACGAGTAGGTCACGAAGGTCAAGAAGGGTCATACCTGCAGACTGACCTGTAAACTCCGCGGACCGCCGTGATGCGACCCAGCCTTGCCCTGAAGTGCTAGCATTGTGTCGGCAAAGTGTCGGGCCCTAAAGTTGAGCTCGCGAATTCTCTCTTGGACGGAGAGAGGGCGCAGGATGATGCGGCCCGTGTTCGAGAGGTCAAGGTTTCCGAGCAGAGCATCCGTTTGCGTCGTTTGAGACAGGCGCCGAAAGTAGAGTCGGGCCTCTCCTTCCGGGCAACTCACTGCTCGTCAACAATGCAATAGAAAAAAAACAATTAGCAACAATGACGTCTCCAAGACGACGGCAACCATGACAACGAAACGAAGACAAAAAAAACATTGTGAGGTCCTCACCGTCCGCCTCCCTGCGCCGGAAGGCTGTCCGCACGACCGAGTAGCCGACGTAGGCAAATCCAGCGAAAATAGCAGAGCAGAGCGCTACCTTGTTGACGGCCTTGTCTTGCCCAGCACCCCCACCGCCGCTTGACCCGGAGGCCATCGTCACTCCTGCCTACTCAAGGGAAGTCGGTCGGTGGCTGAGGCCCGGTCCTCGCCAGTGGTTTATCAATGAAGTGCCTCAATTGAAGGGTCAAGGGTTTCTACTTACTGACCCAAGAGTATTTGAAGTGCCAAAAACCTTCCTTTCCTGAGGCCTCACTTCACCTCACCTTGTCACTTTGTAATTCACTTTGACTACTTGCACAAATTGTCATGCATTTTTGCTGCACGCAACATGATGTAATTCTGCACGTTTCAATCCGAATTTTTGTTGATTGTCTGGCTCCAGCTGCCTGCGTGCCAGCACGTCGCGTTGTGAGAAACCACGCACAACACAGCTCAGCTGAGGGGCTAAATTAATGAGTCATTTAACTAATTTTTAACTAATTAACTGACGTGAAATCAATTAAGAGGAATCACGACAAGATCACTGATCAAAAGTCTGAGGCCACTGCTGCACTGCTGCTACTGCAAAATCATTCCTTCTTTACTTGACTGACTTGATTTGGTTTTTGTGTTCAAAAGTGAGGCGCGGAGAGGCGTAGGGTGGAGTCAGTTGGCGATCGATGTTTTTTTTGCTCATTTTTTTCTCTATGACTTGGCCTCTGCACTGCACCGCACTGCATGGATAAACCCTCCCCACTGGCCTCCCCCACACTCTATGTCCCAATGCAATGCAATGCAATGCAAGTTAGCAGTTGGGGTGGGAAAGAGGCGCCAAAATTCAAAAACAAATCCACAAATCCACCCACTCAACAACTGCAGAGCAATTGCAAAGTGCAACTGCAGTCCAATCGTCCAATGTAGAAATTGTCACAAATCAAATACAAATAAATTAGTCAATCACTCAACAATCAACAATCAACTCAAACTTGAATCTCCTGTTTGTTTAGTTCGTGTGCCCGTCGGACGTGCAGTGGGGCAGTTTGAGTGGAGTTTGACTTGATTGTTGTGCGGAATTCCGTTGTCCTTCATTTCCATTGTCAATTGTTGAGAGTTGCGGTTATGCGGTTGGTTGGTTTGACAAGGACAAGACAAGAAAGAAGGCTGAAGGTCTACTAGTGTCACAAAAGAAAGGCTCATTTTTAATTAATTGTTATTTATTCATTATTTGGTTTCTTCCTCATTTGCATTGTGAAAGTTTAAAGTGCGTTGGCGTTGGATTTGGCGTTGGTTGGAAAGTTGGACAGAGCAGAGCACAGCTTCACACTTGACATTCACGCACGACTCGCCCACCAATTCACCGAGAAGACGAGACGAGACAGGATTGGACAGAACTGGACAGGATAAGACCAGACCAGACAAGACAGGTAAATTCCCAAAATTTGAAACTCAATTTTGTTCAGCGTTTCAATCTTAAGAACTATATAGCCGACACCAACTACCTGTTTTCAAAATTTGAGGACTTATCCATGGTTTATATTAGTGCAAGTGGTGGGTTGCTGGAAGGAATGAAGAAAATGACTCACACACGGCGCCTCAAAATCACCGACTGACGACTGAACTGAACTGAACAAGGCTTGCCCTTGCCGTCCACAACTGCTCACTCACTCATTGTAAGAAACCAATGACCGAGGCCTCTAGTTTCACATTTGGCTTAGCATGCATTTCATTGATTAATGAAAAACTCTTCTGGAATTCTTTTAGATGTTTGAGCGGAGGAGTGAGGCCTCAGGAATTGTCGGAGGGGGTTGAGTCCATTACCCGAGTTCGGAGGGCGAATCGTCCTCGTCGTCTTCGTTGCCATGGACTACGGGAAACCAAGGTCCTCGGCCTCCTTCACTCCGACCCTCTTCATTCCTCATCGTCGCTTCTACTTTGCGAGGTCACTGGCCACGCGGAGAAGACTTTGCAAGCGCGTCATCCAAGTCGTCGTCGTCCTCATCCTCCTCGTCACCATCGCTCTCAACATTATCTTCATTCTTGAGACGAGTCGACGCCTCAAATCCCAAGAACAACAACTTCAGCAGCAGCAACAACAACAGCGCCACCCCCGCCAACCCTCCCGCCCTCCGTCGTCGCCTCTTCACAGTAAGTCCAAGAAAAAAAAACCTGACACCTGGCCTCATAAATTTAAGGACCTCAATTTTCTTTCAATGGCCGGCCGCTAACTTACTTTTTGGCCTCATTTGCGTTTTCATTTGCAGAAGAGTCCGAGTGGTGGCGTGAGAGACTGCGGGGCGGAGGCGGGGTCGGAGCCCCGCCCCCGCGGGAGGAGACTTGGGAGGAACGCGTGCCCGAGAGTGGGCCGAGTCGTGTGCTCAGCATTCAAGTCACGTCAGCCCAGTCACGCGTCATGGTGACGGTCAACGGTGCCATTGTAAGTGCAAACTGCCAAGGACAGTGGTTTTTTTGTTGAGGGGTTGTTTTTGTGGACAGTGGTTTTTGCTTGAGTATTTTTTTTTGTGGACAGTGGTTTTTGCTTGAGGATTTTTTTTTCCGGACTGTGGTTTTTTTTTTGCTTGAAGGATTTCTGTTGTGGACAGTGTTTTTTTTTTCTTGAGTGTGGTTTTTTCTTGAGGGATTGTTTTTGAGGACAGTGGTTTTTTCTTGAGGGATTGTTTTTTGCGGGCAGTGGTTTTTTCTTGAGGGATTGTTTTTTGCGGGCAGCGGTTCTTTCGGGAGAGATTGTTTTTGAGGACAGCGGTTTTTTCGGAAGAGATTGTTTTTGAGGACACTGGTTTTTTTCTTCAGGGATCGTTTTTTACGGATAGTGGTTTTTCTTGAGGGAATTTTGTTGCGGACAGTGGTTTTTTTTTTGCTTGAGGGATTGGTTTTGCGGACAGTGGTTTTTTTATTAATGGATCGTTGCCGTTTTTTTTTAGATTCTGGAGGACGGCGAGCCCGGGAAAAACCGCGGGATCCACGTCCTAGTCTTGAACCAAGGGACGGGGGCTGTGATGGCAACCCGGGTCTTTGACACGTACTCGCCGCACGAGGACGAGTCCATGGTTTTGTTCCTCAACATGGTGTCCAACGGACGCATCCTCATCTTTGCCATCAAGGACGAGGGGACTTTTCAAATGAAGACTCATGCGCGGGAGACGTTGAGTGGGCTTGGGTCGACGCGCGTGCGCAGTCTGAGCTGGAGAGACATGTGGGCCATGGTCACGGTCAAGACGGAGCCAGGGTCCCCCGGGCTAGGCGTCAAGAGCGGGGCTTTGGCAGAGGACTTGAGTCCTAGCCCAGAGTTCCACACTTGGGGCCCTCCGCTCACCATCTCACTCCAAATCCCTCTTCGCCCTCCGCAAGGTAAGCAAAAAACATTTCGAACACAAAAACCACTCTTAATTGCCGAGGCCTCTGTCGCCAAAAACCCCTACATTTTGAGGCCGTTTCAAAATGAAAAACCCAATGACATCAACGATGAGGCCTCTAAGTACTACAAAAACCACTTAATCAAAGAGGCCCATGACCCTTAGAATCTAAACAAAAAAACCATGTCATTTATGAGGCCTCAGATTGACCCTTCATGGTTTTTTATTTGAGCAGAGAGTGAGTGCAGTTGGGACGAGTCGTCGGAGGGCACGGAGCGCCGAGCCCAATTTTGCAACCACATCGAAGGGTACGGGAGCGTGTGCAGTTGCACTGACCCCGCCCCCCTCACCTTCCAGAAAAAACCGTCCGGGCTCCTCAACTTTAGCATGTTTGACGTGCCCGTGGCCGTGGTGGCGAGCAATCGCCCGCACTACTTGTTCCGGACCCTTCGCTCCCTCCTTTCCGCCGAAGGGGCCAACCCTTCGATGGTCACCGTCTTCATCGACGGCTACTACGAGGAGCCGATGGCCGTCAGCCTGTTGTTCGGCCTCCGCGGAGTTCAGCACACGCCGCTCGGGGCGCGGAATGCCCGGATCTCGCAGCACTACAAGGCCTCTCTGACCACGACCTTCAACCTCTTTCCCGCCGCCGACTACGTCATCATCGTCGAGGAGGACTTGGACGTGAGCCCTGACTTCTTCACCTACTTTAGTCAGACGGTGAGAGTGCTGGAGGCGGACCCAACGCTCTACTGCGTGTCGGCTTGGAACGACCAAGGCTACGAGCACACGAGCAAAGACCCGGGTCTTCTTTACCGGGTAGAAACCATGCCCGGGCTAGGGTGGATTTTGAAAAAGTCCCTCTTCAAGAAGGAGCTGGAGCCAAGGTGGCCCACGCCTGAGAAGGTACTTGGCTTCATTATTTCAATGCCAGAAACGTTAAACTGCCAAAAAAAAACCGGCCTCCGGCCTCATTGAGGCAGGCAGGCCAGAGTTGGTTTTTTTGCCGTTCAACGTGTGTGGCATTGAAATAACGTGGCAGGCAAAACAGGTTTGTACAATGCAATCGTCGCTTATTTCAATGCCACAAATGTTAAAATTTGAAAAAACCGGACTCGGGCCTCCGGCCTCATCGAGGCCAGAGTGTTTCTTTTTTTACTTGATCTTTGAATTTTGAGCGGTGTGTCGTGTGTTGGTTTAGATGTGGGACTGGGACATGTGGATGCGGCTGCCGGACATCCGGAAGGGGCGTGAGTGCCTGATTCCAGACGTGTCGCGGACGTACCATTTCGGAGCCTCGGGCCTCAACATGAATGCTTATTTCCAGGACGTGTATTTCAAGAAACGCTCCTTCAACACGCTCCCTGCAGTCCGACTCAAGGGTCTGGATGAGTGAGTCACGTGTCATTTTGTGAGCCCTTTGATTGGATTGATTGGCTAATTATGTGTGTTTGTTTGTTTGTTTGTTTGCTGGGCAGTTTGAAGAGGGAGCCTTACGAGGCGTTGATCGGGCGTCTCCTCACCGCCGCCACTCTCGTCAATCATAGTCAGTCTCCTTGTGAGCAAAACTTCATCCCTCCTTCCTCTGTGAGTTTTTTCAAGTGATCGTACTGGTCGACTCGACTCGTTCCCTTCCCTTGTCGAGTCGTCAATTCACACTTCTTACAAGGGAGGGTCCTCACATGCGTAAAACGCCCTGGCCTCACTCGGATTAGTTTTCAAAGTTGTTGGGGACCACAATAGTGAGAAAACATCAAAATTGGCCATAGGCCTCTTCAACTCATCATTTCTAGCTCAAAAAAAAAAAATATTTAGAATTGAACCTAAAAAAAATTCATGAATATTTTGCAAGTCCTCGTCAAAAGTTGATGTTCATGTGTTCAAAAATTCCATTGGCTGATTTTGAGTTTTTCAAACTCGACTTCCGTGCCCATCATTAATGTATCGAGAATTGTTTTTGAAAAATATTCGACTTTTGCCAAAAAGTTTAGTCAAAATAATCGTCTTAACTCAAAACTAGCAGCATTTGATTTCACCCCCCCCCCCCCCCATGAAAACTTTTTTTTTCACGTATTAACTAACCTTGTGCTCAAGTTTTCTGTGCGCAATTTGTAAAAAAAAAATTAGACTTAACAATTATGATTTGAGCAGTCGTCAAGTTTTGAAATTTACTCACTTCTGGGGTCACAAACAAAGTAAAAAAAAAAAAAATATGCGCGGTTTTGGTCTTGGCGTTTTACGCATGTCACGACCCTCCGTTGTTAGGGCCCTACTATGCTATGCTATGCTATGCTATGCTATGCCTAACTAAGGCAATGGAACTAATTGATTTATTTTTGTGACGTCAACAGCGTCGCGTGTTTGCCATGTACATTAAAATGAACGAATCTCGAGACTTCAAGACTTGGTTGTCCGTCGCTAAGGTCAGTCCTTCAATTCTTTTTTTCACTCTAAACATTCATTATTTTTTTTTTTTTAGCATTTAGCAAAGTTTCAATTATTTAAAAACAAGTTTTTTTTTCAAATTTTGGCGCCCAGTGTTTCAAAATTTGGGACTTGGACGCTCGCGGCTATCACCGTGGACTTTGGAGAATCCATTGGCGCGGGACCCAACTCCTCATCGTCGGCGTCCCCTTCTCCCCTTACACGTGAGTTTGGGTTCTCAACATTGCGCAACTCATTAGGCCACGCCCACCCCAATCTCACTTCGTCGCCCCGCCCACCTCAACCTCAATCTCACTTCGTCGCCCCGCCCACCTCAACCTCAATTCCCTCATTTCCCCCAAGGTTAGTTGAGTTGGCTCAAAACGGCCTGAGGTTTGGGAGGAGGCTTAGGCACCTTGGTTTTTGTCTAAACTTAATGAGAAACCATTGTCCGTTGACGATCGGAGAGTGGGAGGCGGAGCATTGGTTATTTTTTGTACGGAGGGGTTCGGACTGGCTGAGATTGAGGCCAAAGTGCATGGGAATATTTCACAAACTTTAACTTGATTTGGCACTCTGCTCTCCTCTCAATTTTGACCTGAGGCCAAGGCAAAGGTTTTTTTCTCTGGTTCAAATCAAAAGTGGGCGAAATAATTGCTTGCGCAAACTTGACTAGACGTGCTATTTTTCTTTATACAACATTGCATTGGCATTTGGGAACTTTTGCATTTTTGGAAAGTGTGGAGATGATGAATTAATCTGACGACTCATCTCGTCCCAGCCTAATCCCAAAGCAAACACCGCCGGCCAGCCACTCAGCACGTGCAGTTCAGTGCAGTGCAGTTTGGTCTACCCGAATCCGGGTAGCTAGCTACCCGAATCCGGGCAGTGCGTCGCCTACCCGTACCCACACTACCCGAACTCTCCACATTCCGATTCCAATCATTGCAGCGCGCTCCAGCCCTGCTCTTAACTCTCGTCCTTTTTGTTGTTTTACGATTTGCAGGAAGTACATGGGGAGAGGTGTGCGCCCTCTGACGCTCGACGTCGTCACCGGAAGTGGCGGCAGCCTCAGCCCCACTCCCAACACGAGCACCACCAGCGTCGTCGTCGTCAGCCCACTCAAACCTCACCTCACCTCTTCTTCCTCGACTTCCGCTTCCGCTCTGTCTCTCCACACCCACAGCAAGTGAACAAAGAATCTCAGGTCAGGTCAGGCCAGGTCAGGAGTGACCTTGACCCCCAGAGGTCAACGTCAAGGTCAAGGTCACGAGTCAAGAAAAATGCAGCTGGTTTTTCACAAATGTTAAAAGTTAAGCAAGTGTGTCTCATTTATTTAGAGAGAAAAAAACTGTGACTGTGAATGCTTTTACTCTAGGAGTAGTAGGTGTAAGTAGGTAGTTAGTTTGAGTCACGTGGGCGTCGTCACGTGCACGCCACGTGGGCGTCGTCACGTGCACGCCACGTGGGCGTCGTCACGTGCACGCCACGTGGGTGTCACGTGGGTGATGCCATGCCATTTTTTTGTTTCTCAGCCAGGCCACGCCCACAGCCAGCCAGGCAGCCAATGATATTATTGTTATTTATTGGACTGGGCGGGGCTGCCGTACCAACAATGATATTAATTACGCATTATTATTATTTATTGGAATGGGCGGAGCTCTAGCAATGCTCCCAGGCTCCGCCCACCCACCACTTCTTAAGATTGACAATAAATTAACACAATCAACTCTGTCGTCGTCACAAAATACAACTTTGCGCATGCGTCGTTCATTTCTCGTTCATTTTCACAGTTGAGTGGGTGAGGAGGCGGAGGAGATGAGAGTGTTGAGGGGGACGCGCTCCACGCTGATTTCGATGCGTTCCACGGCTCCGCCCCCGCTCAGACTTCCCCTGTGGGGGGAGTGGCTGGAGCGAGCCCCGCCCCCGCCGCCCCTACCCTTGAGGCAGGAGGGGAGGGAGGGGCAGTAGCTCAGGAAAAGGGTGGTCCTTGTGGGTGGGGAGGAGTCTGCGGCGCTCGTCGTTGTTGCGGAGCGCTGGCGCCGGGCGTAGCGGCAGAGAAGGATCGTGAGCAGGATCGCGTAGACCACGAGCACAACTCCAATGTAAATTCCTGCAAAGTACAAGGTTGACACGTTTAGCAAGACTCGGGCAGGGGGAGGGGCCTAAGGTTCGGGGGGGGGGAGCCTAAGGGTGGAGAAGGAGCCTAAGGGTGGGGGCCTAAGGGGGCGGAGGAGGAGCCTGAGGGTTAAGGGGAGGAGTCTAACGGTGGAGGCGGAGCAAGGATGAAAGAATACCTGCGTTGGCCTTTCCTGCCCTGTGCATGGCGGTCAGTTTGGTGGTCTGGTCGAGGGGGAGGGACTTCTTGAGGTGGGGGAAGTATGTGAAGGACCCTGTGTCGTTGGCGCCCGGGCCTCCGGCGGCCAATGGGCTCACTCCTCGTCCTCCAGACATTCGAGACACCCTTGGACGGACAGACAGAGCCTCAGGAGAACTTGGCGCCCTTCCTTTCGTCCGAGAGACCCCTTTTCCTCCTTTCTCTGCCGAGTTGGACTCCAAACTAGCTCATCTGTGCAGTGCACGAATGACGTGCTCTGCGAGCGAGAAATGTTGGATGTGCTGCTTGAGCTCCGCTTCCTAAATTATGCTCAAGTTTAGTCAGAGTTTGGAGTCTGTAGAGCGTGCCTAAAAATTTTTTTCGAGAGTCAAAGTGTGCCACCCAACTCGAGGATGGATGATGAGATGCAGACGCAGAGTGAAAGTGAAATTGAGATTGAGATCCGACTCCGAGCTCCTAAAGTTTTGCCGGCAAACTAAGCTCAACTATTTTCAACTTTCACTATCACTTTCAATGCCTGCCTGCCTCCCTCCCTCGCTCTCTGCTTTCTCTTCTCGCTCTCTGCTTTCTCTGCTTTCTTTTCTCGCAAGATCGGGACGAGACGACGGAAGGACCAACTTTTGCTTTTGGAATTTTGGAGAGCTTTCAAGAGTCCAGGCTGTCCCGCTGGGCCGCCCTGGACAATTCTTCACCGACAAATCACTCCCAACACTCACGCTCCGACTCCTCCAGAGAAATTCTGGAATTCTGGGGAGGCCCTTGCTATATTTTTTCTATCCTCCTTCCTTGCATCGCATCGCATTGCATTGATTGATTGACTGAGGCCATTCATTTTGAGGAGGAGGAGGAGCTACGTCGGCCACGTGTCTTGACAACTGCGCACTGCACTGCTCTGGGGCGGACCACGTGGAGGACACGTGGAGGACGGGCGGAGGCCAAGAAGGTGTTGAGAGTCAAGACTAAGACTCAGTACTCTCCAGCACCTGCTGGCCTGGCTGGCTGTCCCTCGGCCCCTCCCACACTCAGTCAGTCAGGCCAGACTCAGACCCGTCAGTCTCGAGTCTCTGGAGCAAAGTCCTGGACAAAATCCTGGAGAAAAAAACCACAGAAAAAGTGAAAAAAGAGTGACGTGACGTGACGTGACAGGTGGGCAATTATCCAGACTTTCCAGCCCATTAACGACACGACAAATCCATCAAATCCGCCGACTCGACTGAGCCCACGAGACAGCAGACAGCAGACAGCAGACAGCTTGGAGTTAGGACCCGTCAAATTTCATCTCACTCACTAGGGACACTTCCGAGCAGCTGTTCAAAGCACCTCATATCCTACCGTCATATTTTTACACTCTCTGGCATGCATGCCCTGAGTGACTCAGAATTAGTCGAAATGAGATTCTCAAAATTGGCAATTTTGGCTCATCGCAACAACATTTTTGAGAAATTTTCAAAAATCTGGAAAAATGGCGAAATTCCCATGCATGCAATGCAATGCATGCTTTTCAACTATTGGAAAATTCGAGTTTACCTGACCTCAAATGATTTTGACAATTGACAACATTTGGATTAATTCTGACTCAGGGCATGCATGCCAGAGAGTGTAGAAAGCACGTAATAGGGAGTTGGGGCAACTTGACGTAAAACTAAAACCTAAGACGTAAACTTTATTTTTACGTTTTACGTCTTTAGTTTTAGTTTTACGTCATGCTGCCCCAACTCCCTAATATGACGATATTAGGTGCTTTGCTGAGAACACGTCGGAAGTCTCCCTTGTCAGCTGTTGTTCTAGAGCTAAATCCTTTGCTGCTCAACGCAACGGCACGGCAAGTTGAGTCCTGCCCAGCCTGCTCTCATTCCAACTTTTACATAGTTTGTTTATTCTCATCGGTTATTCCATTCCTACCCGCACCCGGGTAACACCTGCTCCCGGGCAGGAACCACTACTGCACTACCCGCACGTTCTACACACTCATAATCAGCAGCTCCAGCACCAGCGACAGCTCCAGATCCCCGTCCAAACAGCTGAGCTGAGCTTGAATCGGATTTTCGGATTATCAGTCCGTTCACATTTCGAATCTCTACGTGCACGTGGACGTGCACGTGCGCGTGCGCGTGCGCGTGCGCGTGCGCGTGCGCGTGCGGAAGAAAACCATGCATAGACCAGACCAGACCAAACCACCCAGCTCGAACCTGTCTAACAAACTTTTTTTTTTAAATCCTGCCTCAAAGCAAAACTTAATTGAAAAAAACCGGCCACCGGCCTCCCTCCGCCTCCGGCCTCAAAATTTAGAGGCCTTTGGACGGTTTGTTTGTCGCCTAACGTTAGTCGCATTATAAAGACGACGTGGGGCGGCAGTTTCAGGAACAAGTTTAGTTTTGTTGCTACCTGTTCAGTTGCGGTTTTTTTTAAATGAAATTTAGTGGAAAAAACGACCGTGGCAGGGCGAGGCCTCAAAACGAAATCGATCGAAAACGAAATTTGGGGCGACCACGTGCGTGCGTGCGTACGCCGCTCGAAATTTTGAAATTCTTTTCGTCAAAGGATTTTTAATTTTTTTTAGAAGATTAAAGAAAGAAAGAAAGGTGCTTGGCGGGGATTAAGGAGATTAAGAAATGAAAAAGAAGGAAGCTGGACCACTTGTTGAGCTCAGAGGCTCAGGCGGCTTCCTCACTAGCAGATCGAGAGATTGACGCCCACACTTTCTTTGCTTTCTTTCTTGCGCTCCCCTTGCGCTTTCTCTTTGCTCTTCCTTCACTCGTACGAGTCACAAGTCAGAAGTTGCGTCCGTTCCCGTTGCCTTGGCTACAAGAACCACTTTGCACACATTTTGCACTTTTGATTAGAGTCGAGATCATAAGTTGGCTGTCACTCAATTCCCTTCCCACTGGGCCCACTGGCGCCCCTCTCATCCGTCAAGTTGTAGGTCCAAGACCCCCCCCCCCTCCTCGCTTGCAAAACACCTCCAACTCTACATTCCATCCTCTTAAGCCCTTTCACCGGAAGTGCAAACCCAACAAAAGACAAGGAGAGAAGGGGACTAACGAGGGAAGTACCCCAGGTGTAACACACCGATTTGTCCCGAATGTTTTTTTTCTTTTAGTAAATACATCAAAATGAAAAAGTGAAACTGGATTTTTTCCGACGGGCATCCAAACATCGCCCGGCAAATATTTGAATGTGATGACCCCACATGGCCTAATTCGCAAAAAAAATATCAAAATTTGAGCATTGCTCAAAAAGAGCTTCGACAATATTTTTTGCATATTTTTTTTGAT
>JAQGCM010001678.1:0-14095 GCA_034699705.1 Hymenaphorura dentifera | reverse complement strand
ACAGTTTGCTCGCAATTAATTACAAAGTTCAATTTATGGGGCAAGAACGCATATTTTTAAAATTATCATTTTGTTATAGTTGTCTCCCAATCTCAAAATCAACAGTCCCGTCCTCCCGTCCCGTGGAACTGTCTTGGCCAAAATCAGCTAGTGGACCCACTATGTACGCTGCACATTGGATAACAATAAATAACCTACCGTTGTCTAGGCCACTGTGGTTGGTTCAAGCTTTTTGCTCTGATGTGGAGGATTTCATCTGTTTTGCAAAAGTATCAAAAATATAAGCTGAAATTGCATTTATAACATGGCGTTTAAAGTGACTTCTTTGGGTTGTTGAAACTGAAACTTAACTCTAGCTCTGAATTTTGTGGCAGTTTCAGTTAACTCGGCTTGGATTTGCATAATGTGCAAACCCACTCCTATCCTAATTTAATTCGTTAACTTTAATTTTGTGTGTCCCTGAATAAAATGAAATGTCTAAAGACTGCTCTGCTCACTCATTCTTACTGTCTTATAAGTTCTTTCGGAATTTTTTGCAAGACTCTGCTTCGACGAGTTTTGAACACAAACTTTGCAAATATCTATCTTAATGTGAGTATAAAAAATATGACTTACTAGTAGCGCAACCACAATCCCAATCCGTTTTGCTAAAATTGTTATCCATGATTCGATTTTTCATATCACAACATTCGGAAAATTACTTTGCACAACAGGCAGACAGCGACCAGCACAAAAAAAATTAAATTATAAATATCGCTTTAAAACTTCACTTCAAGTTCCTTTTCCTAATTTGATGGTCTTAAAGTTACGATTAAGAAACTGATTCGTCCAATTCATCATGAACTGATTAGAAACACATGAATTTCGGACTATACGACACATTCCTGGCTGAGTAAATCGGACCACCACAAAAACGTCAACTTCTGTGAAGAATCCAAAAAACCTATTTCCGTTCTACTTCCAAATATTATGACACATAGGATATTTATCTCAAATCTCAACTCAGGCACATAACGCAGCGCGACTAACTTCCACTACAGGCATGAGGAAGCGTGTAAAATAAATTCTACAAAAGTTTAATTTAATTTCTGCTAAAATTTAGTCACCGTTTTCTTGTTTTCCCATGTCCCACCCAAGTTCCATAGGAGGATTTCTTGCTCACATCGTCACATCTATTACATAAAATGGTTGGACGGAATTGGAAATTATATATGCCAAGGCTATGGCATGACTGTAGCTATAACTTAATACTAGCTCGATTTACATTTCATAAAGAAATTACTTAAGACTTACATGTATCAATTTTATTGGAATTCCCAATCTAAACACTTCAACCACAAAATAAACAAACTTTCTAGAGTATCTCTGCAACCTTGTATTATTCGTATGATTCCCTCCCCCTACTCTAAGAAACAAACAAACAAAACATAATTGACAGCGAAAGCAATACATCAACCGCCGTAAAATCGTAATGGATTCCGATCTAAAATAAAATTTAGCTCAAATTTTGTGCAAAATTGGAAAAATCAAAATGCATATGTACGAGCAATGAGCAAACAGACTTATACAAGACAACTAGTACAAAAAATACAAATTACAACGAAAATTTACTTGAGAAATCGAGATTGCGATTGATGAGAACTGCTAAGTGTGAACTTAGAAATTTTGATTCCCAACTAGTCTGGAGTCTGGACACCAGTTTAGGATTTCTCCGTGCAAAATCAAAAACGCAAAACCCAAATAGAAACTTGCAATTTCTGCAACACAGAATCAATTTAACAGAATTTTAGAAATTGAATAAAAAAATTTTTATTCCAATTTTAGAAATTTCCAACCAGCGGTGTATTGCAAGAGTTCATTTTTATTTATTGTCATGTTATAATATTCTTCTCTATAAATAAAGTGGCCCTCATATAATATCTTCTCAAGTCAATGAATGAGATTACAATATTTATGAGGATTTATATTCAGTTCAATTTGCAATATACTAAAGTTATCAGTCAGCTCAGCTGTTTAAAAGTTACAAACTAAAAAGCCGAGAATATAAAAATCTTTAAGAAACTACTACAGACGACTATGTGGAGTTTATCACATTGAATCAGGAGTACATTGAACGAGATCTTTTGTTGTCGTAGTCGTAGCTTCCCATATTGTTGCTTTCACCATCAACGTCGCACTCCATGTCGTCGTCGTCATCCTCCACGGTACTCACATCGCGTTTCATTGACCCACGAGGATTAACATTGTTGATTGGAGTCAACCCAATAGATTGACCTAGTGGCAACGCATGGTCGGCTCGGTAGATTGGCTCATAGCCTTGAAGTTGGCCGTAAAAATATTCACTCATGGTAACCGAAGGACGAAGCTTCTGAATAAATTGCAATGACTCGTCAGCAGACTTGCCGAAACTGCAAAGTAGTAGAAAGAAATCTTAGAATGAGTGCACTTATCAAATCAAAATGCTTTCATTCCCCTCCAATCGGAGCAGCCAATTATTATTAGTTTTTAAACAGTTTGCACAATAAAAATATTACCGAGACATTAGATATGCTGTAAGCACAACAGCTGCAAGGTTCGTACCCTTGTGGCCATGAACTAGTAGTCTCCTTGTCGAGTAGGCTAGCACTGAGTTTATAAAATTGATTGCCTTTTCCAGAAACGGCATCAACCCCATCGTCAAAGAGTCTAAAAATTCCGAAAAGTGACAGATATGGAAAGGAGAAATTCATAGAAATTAGCAGAGAGCCTATGAATAGGCATGCTCAACTAACTCATCAAACATATAATTGACGTTGATATAATTACCAATTGTAATATCGCAACCAATCAAATTAGTCCTGTGCTGGCAGTAGTCGACAATCCTTTCTTTGGGACCCAGATCGTTTTTATCTCTTAAGCAAAGTATGTGCGTTAGTGACGAAAACAAAGCTCCATCTCCATCCACGATTTGAGAACCTACGAAACCGATTTTATAATATAGCATTTCAGTACTTCACCAAAGACAACAAAACAAGCGTGCATTTGCTCAAACTTCCAATGAATGAAAGGTCAAGTCAAACCAACAACCAACATTTAACTTTAAATTTGACTTTAACTTACCCAAAAACAATCGTGGCAAGATTTCATGCATGTCAGCATTAATATTTGGAGTCCAATTGGGGTCATGCATAAAATCCATTATTGGAAAGTCTGGATACTCTGGGACAACGTAGTTGACATTTGCGTTTAGAGTCGAATACGACACCTTAGATTGAGATCTAGTAGTTGGAACTGGAACAGGTTGCTGGAGCTGGAGTGAATGCAATGTAGGAAAGCGACGAAGAGACTGGAATACGGGCACCTGAAAATTGCTGCGCGTTCCCCGTGGCTCCTTGGCTCCAAAGTTATCCGTTTCCATCATCATATTGTCCATGTCAAAATTTTCATCAATCAAATCTATAATGCAATATATTTGAAAAATTTGGAGTTAAGCTTAATTTTTAACCTAAGTCTAACAAGATTGAGGAAGTGATATAAGTAAGTATTTGTATAGTGTGAGTGTGCAACTTACATTAAAAAGATGACAGAATTTCAGAGTCAGAAAAGAAATTTAAAATTTCGAAATTCCACTGGAAGAAATGTGAACTGGAGCCGAGCCGAGTCAAGCCAAGCCAAGTGTGAGTGTAGCGGACTGGACTGGGACTGACTGTCCGACAAACACAAAAAAAAAGTTATGATTTTGACACTTTTGAGAGAGTCGATGACTAGAATTGAATTGAGTGTCGAAAAATCCTAAGACTTGGACTTGAACTTGAAGTGGCAGCAGTTGTCAACAATCGGTGTGGAGGTGTGGACAGTGACTAGAGTCTGGAGCTACAACAATCAGTCAAGGCAAGGCAAGGCCAACTACTTTCACAATTTCCAAGGGACTCCTCTGGAGCTGGACTCTCAGCAATAATCTCAAGAATAAAGGAAGACGTTTGTGAAATGTTTGCCAAGCCAAGTCAAGCCAAGCCAAGAGCCACGCGCCACGCCGCAAGACTCGATTTGATTCTTGAGATTCTTGAGTCTCGTCTCCTCGAGCCTTCTAGAATAGATGCCGATGGCAGTATCAACGATCCACTATTGCTTAGTCATAGTCATGTGCATGTAACAAACATAATTTATTAAACGTTACTTGTTACTTTGATAATTTGGATAGGTTAACAGGTTTTTTTAATTGTTGACTTTTGTAAATTGTGTAATTTATATGAAATCGATGTGAGATAATAATTCTTGTAAATGAGTTCTTGGAAAATATGAACTACTCTACTCCTGCTTTGCTTATTTAATTTTGTGTATTCTTGTTCTTGTCCATTTCATTCAACAATTCAACTACAGGCAAATAAATGCAAAAAGTTTGATAAATAAAGTTTTGTTGGGTTATCGGTAAACGGTTGGCTAGAAAACCGACATGACCTATGTAATGTCGGTTTTTGTTCAATTGAATTGAATTTGAATGTAATGCACGGCACGGGCATGATGAGCAATTAGTATTGCATTGCATTGCATTGGTACGAATACAAACAAGTCCTTCGGGCAAATAATTACTCTTGTTGAAAAAATTTTATCTAAAAAAATTGCATACGAAACCTTACATAAATTCAAGAAATTGAAATGTGCACAAAATTTTGGAATGTATCGATGTATGCCTCCAGTGCAAATCTTGGAATGCAAAAACTTCTCAACTTGACTCGACGTCGACACAAGAGTCAAGAACGATTTGCTTCACACACGTTCACGTTGAGTTAGTTTGACAAGTCGGTGTAGAATTCCTCTTCATTACTGGCATCGATGAAAAGAATTACTGCATTCTAAAAACATCATGATAAGACTGGACTTGACTCCCGTTTCACTTTTATTTAACGCTTTTGATTTCCTTATTTCCTTTATTGCAAACACATAACAATAGAGGTTCGTTCAAAATAAAATGCTACAGAATATTTATGCAGGTTCAAACTGCATTTATTGTTTTAGTCATCAGTCAGTATGCCTCAAATATCTGCATAAACTATTTATGACTTTTTCGATACATTTCATGTGTAATCTAAGTTCTTTTGAATGACCAGGAAGAGCGATCTCCGTGATCTTTGAGTTCAATGCCAAAAAGAGCAAGCTTAGCACGAATGTCATCACAAGCAGACATTAATTCTTTTCTCTCTTCGATTTTAGTCTTTCGCGTTGACTTTTCATTCTGGAACAAATAAAATGGTTAGCAAAACATTTACCAAGAAATTGATCAATCAACTACCAATTATATGTACCATTGTACCTCATTTAAAGCTAAAGCGTATGTTCGTACAGAACCACGAAACTGTACAAAATCGGTTAGCACTGGATTAATTATATCTTCTTTTAGCCCCACCGAAGAATCAACGTTTGTGCTCGTACTCATTCCGACTAAATCAAAAAATTCTTGAACTACAGCTTGACTTTCCAAGACAAGTCCAAAATTTGTAGTTTTTTGTGTGCTCGTTGTTGTGGTCTGGAAGGCAGTAAAAGAAATATTTAACAGATATCCTACATGGCTTTTCTCAATCTCTCCAAATTAATATAATCCGGCATACCTCAAGAGTTCGATAAAATTCTGAAATAAGATCCAATAGTAATTGCAGAGCGGATTCTGTATCAAAATTATCAGTCAGTGCAAAATCTACGTTTGACCTCGCCGTAGATAGCTTTTCCCGGAAGACTGTATTGAAATCTGGACTAAAATTGGCACTCTTATTCCCATTAAGGATTGCTTCGCAGTCGGATAGAAATGTATGAAACCTATGTAGTTTTTCCATGGCCAAATTGTGCGAATTTGGTGAGTAGTCTATCACTGCAAGTTAAGACGGTGTAATTAATTATTTTCGTAGCTAGTTATGAGGTCAAGGGCTAAATTACCTTTTTGGTAAGGGTGGGATATACACATCATTCTAAGAACGTCTGAGGAGTGATTTTTCAAAAATTCTCGAATAGTGATTGTATTTCCTAAAGACTTTGACATCTTCACATCATCTTTAAGGCTTAGGTGACCTATCAGATATAAAAGAACATATTAAAGGTAAAAAGTCGAACTCGAAAATTCATGAAAAATATGGCCAGAAATGAACCTGTGTGTATCCAGTGCGATACCCATTGATCTCGTCCGAACTTGGCACAACACTGGGCTTCCTCATTCTCATGATGTGGAAAAAGTAGGTCCATTCCACCCGAGTGAATATCAAGAGATTCGCCGAAAAAATGACTGCAAATACAAAAACCTGTTTTATATTGCCTAAAATTATAGGAACAAACACCACATGAAGCCCAAGGAATGTAGCTCGGACTTTTGTCATACCTTGCCATCACTGAACATTCAATGTGCCATCCAGGCCTACCTTTGCCCCAAGGAGTTGTCCAATAAGGTTCGCCAGGTTTCAAACCTTTCCAAACCGCAAAATCCCTCACGCTTTTCTTCTCCGTGCCTGGCTCAATGAGTGGATCGTCATCTGCAGGTTGGCGAAATTTACCGTATTTGCCATACGCTCGTGTATCAAAGTAAACGCTTCCTGAAATTCAAAGAATCAAGTTAAATATTTTTAAATGCATTACAGAAACAAATAAATTACATGTTGTTGCTAATGTCTTACCATCTGAAGTGCTGTAAGCAAATCCGGTGGAAACTAGATCGGACACAAACGAAATGATGTTTGGAATGAAATCTGATACTCGAGCTCTTGCGTGTGGTGGTTTGACGTTTAAACTTTTCAAATCACTCATGAATTCTGCTTCGTATTTTCGTGAAATGTGGTCCCACGGTATGGCCAGCTATAATTTAAACAAAGTGAAAAAAGAAGATGTACTGCAAGATAAATTGACTTCAAAATCCAAAATGACATGAAAGCGTGTATGACTAGAGTGGTATATTACCAATTTGTTTTATGGTTGTACCTTAAGGGATTTGTTGATGATTTTGTCGTCAATGTCTGTGATTCCCATAACTTGCAGCACTCTCACACTTTGACGCTCAAGAATCCGACGAATCACATCAAGTCGAATGTAGGAACTGTATTGAAAAAAAAAATCTTAAATACCATCGTTTCCATTTAATTTCATCACCTTTATTTAATATTTGAGCTTCACACTTACACTATACTCACAGAATTCTAACATGAGCCCTCTCAACTATTTCGGTCAACAAAAGTAGATTTCCCCCGACCAAATTCCTGGGATTATTTTGGGCTTAGAATACCTTCCTAATTCCTAAGAATTGCAAAAATTACGCAAAAAATCCGGATTGTAACTGGCTTCCTATTATTATTCGAAATCGTCCTAATGGCCGACGTACTTCTTCAAAAATTTATCTAGCTGATCAGAGTGATAAGCTAGGAGTTTTCTATTCAAGGAAAACGTTAAACTGCCAATACGCACTGACTGCGGATCTTTGGGCTGCGTCTGAAGCCAACTCGTTTTCTTTTCTGAACTATTTGGGCTATAAAAACTAAACTAGTAAAGTCTTACCAACCTTGCGTGCCCAATATGTGCAGAGTCGTAGACTGTCGGGCCACAAGCGTACCAAGTGACAAGTCTTGGACTAGAAGTCGTCAGAGGAACTTTAGCAGGGGTTGGACGTTGGAATGCATTCCAAATTTTTATGACCGATTGTTTGGACATATTTTGACAAATTATTTCGATATTGTATTCTGCCGACTTTGGCGCTCGTAGAGTTTGGTGAAACTTTGAGGATGCATTGAGTATGGGGCACTGAAAGAAGAGTAGTGAGTGAGAACTGAGAACTAGAGATCGTATTCCCGTTCCCGAAGTATCGGGTCGGAATTCCGGGTTCCCGGTTCCCGAAAACCCTACGGAAAATTCCCGAAATACGCATTATATTTTCCTGCTCATCTAGCATGCAAATGCACACGCAGTTAAAATTAAAGTTGCGTTTCAAAATTCAAAGCAATCAACTTAAAGCACTCATGAGTCATGGCCACGTTAACGTTATGCTGAGTTTATGGGAATATTTTCAATTTCAGTTTCTAAAACTGATTTGAGAAAGCCTGAAAACGTATTACCGAGTGTTCCATCAGATAAATTCGATTGCAGCCCTTGAGGTTCCAATTCCAAGTCATGTATTAATTACCAGATTACATGTGCAATGTTCCCTGTTCCGTTTCTTCCGGACAGTGGCAGAAAATGGAAGAAATGTACTAGATGGAAGAAAACGGACGAAATGTTCTGAATACTAAACCTTCCACAGTTTACTATGCTAAAGCACAGGGCTTTTCTTTCAGTTTAAAACATTTCATTGTCCAACCAGTTTCGGTAATCTATCTAATGGAAATTTTAAACTAGCAATTGCGCAACATAGTAGTTAAACCATAATACGCCCTTCGCCTTCGGCTTCTGGAGGTGAACTATATAAATATAAATATAACCAACATATCGAGAACGACTGAAAGCAAACTGTAATAAGTTAAATTACCAAATATTACAAAACATTACAGAATTCGTTCCTTAAGTCAGACAGAGTGTATTTTCTAACTCATCGTAATTTAATGAAACTTTTATTCTGGTACTTACAGGTTATTACATCCGAAAACTACTGGATTGAATATTTCGAAATTCGAGATTGTTCAGGAGTTATTTTATTATTGTATGAATTAAGAATTCAGCGTTCTCTAGCATGAGTATTGCAGCGCAGTGGGCAGTGAGGTGGCGGCGTGTCTATGAACGCATAAACTTATTATTAGGTCGCATTTAATTAAATACGCACTAATTCGGGCAAAAGATTCTAATCCATGAATCTTGGTTCGATAATATAGTTGCTTCCTGTGGATTTAGTTTTTCTATTCCTTCCAATTTGTTTAAAGTTTTCTTTTGTTTCGCCCACTTTCGCCCACCATTTTTACACACTTTCATCGAGGTGGACGAATCCACAGCGAAATACTGCACTAGTGCAATCAAATCAATCAGGGGTACCAGTAGGACTTGAAATACGACCAAAACAAATAATCCGTGTGGCTTTACTTTACAAGTGGAAATTCCGACAAATGCAAGGATCATAGGTCAGGCATCAAAACACTAAGCACGGGTTAGGAATAGGATATAGTTAAGTTTGGGATGAAATTCTCGATAATTTAAGTATTTCGTGGTCAGAGCAAAGATATTAAAAATCTATATTATATAGTTATCCTAATATTGGTGACTAATGACCGACGCGGAATGCTGCAGTCTTATTTGAGAATATGCTATTCCATAGCTAAAATATTACAAAATCATTCACTGCTGTCAACATGTGCGCTCAGCAGTTCAATAAACGCAATTTTTAAAAGAAACTCAATAATTTTGCGCTTCTGGTTAAGAATACCAGGTCAAGCTATTTTTCGGGAATTTGTCGGGATTCCAGAAAATTTTATTCCCGATGCGTGAATACGATCCCTAGTGAGAACTTAAGTTTTTGAAAAATTAATTTGTAATCGAAATCGAAATTAGCAAAGTTGCAATTTTAATTTTTTTTAATTTTTAAAAGTTGTCAATTCATTAATTTGCAAATTATTCCACGTGCTTCCTACGCTTTCACAAAAGACTCTGGGAACAAAGAAGAGCTCATTATCAGACGCAATATGTAATATTCGTTTATATTTTCATTCGGCTTCAAAAAATTTCATTCGATTTTAACACTTTAGGCAAACGCATCCTAAAATTTTGTACAGTTTTACAATGCTGTAGATTAAAATTAATTAAAATTTGAGATTTTTGTTGGAGGCATTGATTAACTAATGGAGGGGCTACGGTTGTCGAGGATATCGCATCAACGTTTTCTTGAAATTGTAGAAATCCTCGACAACATGTTCTCCAGGTTTTGGTTGTAATGGTCGCAGTCCAATGATAGTACAGTCGTCGTCTTCTTCTTCCTCGGAATCTATCTTCTTTTTCGACTTTTTGTTTGACTTTTTGGGTTTGTCTAACATTCTAGTGAATTCTTGTGGGATATTACGTTTATTCTCAGAAACCTGAACTGTTTCGATATTGTACTCTTGATCAGCGCATCCCACTACCTGTGAATCATTTTAAAAACGAAAAGGTGATTTTTTTTAAATTTTATCAAAGCACGGTAAATGTAGGCACACTGCTCATTTTCGAAATTGTGAAAGTACTTGGAGGGACATTTTCCGTATCTCTTGCAGCACTTTGGTGCTCGCGTCCTGGAAAAGATACTTGCGGAAGAATTTTTTAAATTCGGGCACCTCTAAATCAAGGGCGATATCCATCTGATGAAAAGCATGCGATAAGATTTTAACACAAAGTCCGTGATTGAGTAAAATATGAGTAAATGTTTGGTATGAAACTTTACGAGCTGGTCATTTTTATCGAATTCCAAATCAGAGCATAGTATTTGATTCCAGTCATTCTGTGGGAAAAATCCATCTTGTGTCCAACCACGTTCACTTTTGAGCATGTTAAACTGGGTTTGAGACATATATTTGATATTTTGATAGTAGAACCATTCAACAAACTCGTCGATTTTGGATTTGATGTGGCTTGCGCTGACGACATTTAGACATTTTGTAAATGATCAGTTAAAGACTTAAAGATCACGGTGAAGGCAAAAGAAGTTTAAAGAAAGCATGCGCACCTGTGCGTCTCTGAGCGAGTCAAAAGAGAAATTGTGATCTCAATCATGCAGAAAGTAAGCTCGCAATCAACGTCAACTACGTAGGCGAGATTCTCTCGATTGCGAAGGTACTGAAACGCTGGTTCGTACATCAAATCCTTACACAAAAAATATTGAGCATTAGTAATTTTGCAGAAATATTTTTTACAAAATTACAGTTTTACCGTCAACATGAGCGCCATGCATGAATTCGTGAAGCCCGTTCCGATTTGGTAGACATTCATCACAGCTCCACTATTGTCATCAGGCAAGAGACTCCGAACACGAAAGATTGTGTCACCAATGGGGAGCCGATGGATCTGGACCTGAAAATTTTCAACACAGGTTTAGTAATTTTGAATCCTAGATTTTACAAAACATGTTTTATTAAAGAAGTAGGTCTGAGTACATCCGGAAGCGGTGGACGGTTATCAGAATCTAATTTAAATCTCTTCAGGAGATCCCTGGCCATTTCCTCGGTTCCGTCCTGTGTAGCATTGCCTTCAGCGAATCCAATAATGTAGAGCGATTGTGAAAACTTGTAGCAAAACTTTTTAAATTTTTCAAAAGTCAATGGCTTGAGGGCATTTGCCAATTCTGATGGCAACCAAGTGCAATTGTAGTTCACGTAATCCTTCAAAAGCCTAGAGAAAAAACGTATGAATTATTCTCGTTAATGATCACATCAAATTGGAAATACACTTTGAAAATTTCGCAATTACAAAACCATAGTTTCAGGTGTAGTCAGATTCTCATAATATGTCTGCAGTTGAATTGTCTTGTTCAACTCAAACATTGGGCCGTTGGTTTCTTTGCATATCCGGAATATGCGACCAAAAACTTGGTCTATAAACAATGGCATTTTGTGAGACAATCCACAAAACTGCAAAATAATGCCTTGTGGAGTCCGCTCAAGAGTCACAAAGAGACGGGCTTCGTTTCCACACTGGATTTGTGGAACAATGTTTGATTTCACGATTTGTAGCCAGATGTCCAAAAGTGCAGTGCTATTTAGATTCAAACATACATTGATATAGAATTTGATCAGATGATTTTGACTATAATTTATTCAATTTCAGCTCACGCTTGAGGGCTGCGGTGAT
The DNA here is from genome assembly GCA_034699705.1 of Hymenaphorura dentifera. NCBI lineage: Eukaryota > Metazoa > Arthropoda > Collembola > Poduromorpha > Onychiuridae > Hymenaphorura > Hymenaphorura dentifera. Next base: position 2,350 of record JAQGCM010001678.1, on the reverse strand, counting down.
GGAAGCTAGAACAAAGAGCGAAGCTGTAGCACACCTCAGCGATGGAATCCTTGCCCCATTCAAAGTAATTCCAGAATTCCATTTTATTATGGGAAAACACACAAACTGGAATATCCTAAGGAGAAACACAATGAAATGACTAAATGAATATACGGATTGTTAATCATAGCCATGCGTACATCTTTCTTTAGATTCTCTTCGGTTTCCTTAAGTTTGCAAAAGTTTGCTGCAGTGAATGGATTGAGGCATGGAGATTCTAGTTGTAGTTTTCTGGAAATGCGTGATCGTCTCAGTGATCGAAGAAATGGCTCTGGAACATCTGCAAAAAAATGTGCATCGTTGACAAACATTTTAGTACGAAATGCAATGAGCAAATACAACGAATAGTTTACCTTCAGCTCGAAAATCAATTTGGAAGTAGTGCTCAGTTTGGTTGCAAACATTTTGAAAGGATTTTGAGACAAGCATATAGTTTGCAGTCCTAGGTGTCAACTTTTTCCAGAGACTCTGAATTGCATCGGCGTCCCAATTCATTACAAGTGTATCAGCCAAAAGAACGTCCTCAGGATCACATTTTTTCATATTGACTGATAACGCTCTCACTGACTCCGAGAGCTCATTATCATCCAAATGAAATGCCATTGCCGATATATTTTGAAATTCCTCAAATAGCCAAGCACACGGCTCTTTAGAACGAGCAAATTTCAGGAAGGCAAATGTAATTTTCAGAACCTTCGAATTTGAGGATTTAAATAGAACCTTAGTTCCAAAATTAAACCAATGTCTACTTGAGTCCAATTATTTTATATGACCTGTTCATAGTTCTCGAGTCCTTCCTCTGTCATGTTAAGCTCAATTGTAAACAATTGAAACCAGTCATTAGATTCAAAAGTATCTCTACCCGGCTCAGCATTGATTTCGGTGATCCAGCGTCTGAAATATTTCAAAATTGCGAAATTGTACACTAACATCACCTAAAACCTAGTCAATCAAAAGTTTAGGAACCGTTGGCGGAGACAAAATGCAAGACCACCACAGCCTTCGTTTGCAATTACTCGAGCTATGTACTCAAGAGGTTTGGACAAATAACTTTGTGACCCCAAAGGGGCAAGTGCCCAAGTAATGTACATCTGGAAATAGAAAAATGTGCCATACTAATAATTATCTGAGCCAGCTAATGACATTGCTAATGAGCCCACCTTAGTAATATCTCTTATTGGCACGACTTTGTACAGTTTACAAAAATCCTTGGCGCTAAACGGAAATCCTTCGTCTGCTAACTTTGGACGTGGAATTGTACCTGGGCGTAGCTGGCCACAAACCGTGTTCACCATACCAAGTAACTTGCCCGTGTGATATCCAGACTAATTCGGGTGATAATTTCTGATCAGTTACACAAATCAAACAATACCTAAGCATAAAATGTGAAACCTGAATGACAATGGACATATGATCAGAGCCATAATATTTTTCCTTGAATTCTTTAACGAGTGTTTGAAGTTCTTCGTCAGTTCTCCCTTCCGGGGTGAGACTTTCTTTCGTTCCGTGTCCAAATTTTGTCACCGAATGATTCATTTTCCCGGTGGTTTGCAGCAAGCGGAGTCGTCGACAGTAGTCGTCATTCTTCCTCATGTCTTTAAATTCTGTATTGTATTCCCAGAAGGAGTTAAAGTGAAAGCAGACTATGTTTTAATGCAATTCAATACCCGCATCAACTAAGTCACGTTCGATGGTAATGTCTTCTAATTTCATGAGCGGAGCCAAGATGAAGTGCATCAACATTCGCAAAGCTTCTTCGAGTTTTTCATTAGCGATCGTAAACATAAAAATAGTGTAAAACCCTTCAGTCGTAGCATTCGATTCTCCGCCATTTTGCTATTTTTAACGAAATGTTTATGTATTTGTAATTCTGGACAGCAAAATCAATCAATGGCTTCAATATTTTTTAATGTAAATCTTACAGTTAAGAACAAATCAAAATCGGCTCGGCCGGGGTATTCTTCAGATCCTAAGAAGAGCATGTGTTCACACAAATGTGCTAAGCCCGGAGCCTCCAAGGGGTCGTTAAAGCTACCAGCTCCAACGTTCAAGGCAACTATTGCCATCTACACATGAATTGTGATTTTAATGACGTTGAGCTTCAGAGCATCACTTTGTTGAAAGAAATATGTTACCTTAGTATGAGTAAATGGGCAACGTTTTCGAAATTTGGATTTAGAAGTCGATTTAGCTTTAGAAGTCCATTTCTTCTTGACGATTCGATTGGGTTCGACATCGCAATTACTTGGGCACGTTTTATTGAATTGTAAAATTCTCTTGTTAAAAGTGGAAACAGCAAGAGGGACGCAAT
>JAQGCM010001677.1:0-14096 GCA_034699705.1 Hymenaphorura dentifera | reverse complement strand
GTGACAGAGGGGAGTGCCCAGCCTCAACCCCGCCGCAATTCGGAGAGAATCGTCGTCCAGCATCGTGCCCAAAGGAGGGCTGGGGATAGCGTTGAGCCAAGCGCCAGATTCCCTTGCAGAAGAAGCGAGTAGACGGGCCTTGTCCTTCGGGGTGTTAGACGAGAATTACTAGAACTACTAGAAACAGTAGAAGAGCCCAACTCGTAATTGAATGGACTTTGTAGTCGTAGTAATGATTTAATGTTGTAACCTAACCTTGTTTCCTTCCTTCGTTCTTCTGCAATCTGCAACGTCTGACTAGAGTCTTGAGTACTGCCGAGCAGTGAGTAGGTCTGGAGTGAGTGGCTTAACTTGAAGTAGAACCAGGAGCAGAGCTTAGTTTTTTCTCTAGGTTAGAAAAGTTCATACGGTTCATATTTCCAATTTGCTCCACTAGTTCAGTTCAATCAATTCGGATTAAAAATGTATGAAAGTAGGAGCTTGGATGGGAGACGAGATCCCAAATGTGAGATTCAGGTTGAGTAGAGAGCCAGCTTGTCATGTGTGTGTGTGCCAATTAATGCTCAACTCGAGCAAAGCAGCATCTGTGCTGCTCCTCTGCACAAGAGCAACTAAATGGATTTTCTATTTTTGATTCCCATCACCTTCGCGACTACCGTGAATGTCTATACATGCATGTCGTCCAGTCCAGTGCTCGTTAACTGCAAAGTCCCACTAACTGTACTTTAGTTGGTGCTCGACGACGACTACTGAACTGAAACTGCCCATGTTTACAACTTGTTTCCCGAGAATTGAGTCCGTCAGTTGAGAGCTAGAGCTACAAAATTGTGTTTAGTATTCTATTCTTGAGTCCTCGTTGTTGGACTCAAGACCAGTTGTTAGCCACTTCATGACCCATCTAAACTCTCAATTTACATGAGCCGAGGACAGGGCGAATGGGCTATTTTCTCTCTCAGAACTAACTCAAAGCTCAGACTCAGGATCAGGCAGGCTAAACCTGAAAATGTGTATTGCACTGCATGAGACTCTAATCCAATTTACCTTTGCTGTGGTTCCTAGCTTAAGTAAGGTAGAATTCCAGTGCAAACTGGTCTGGTTCTGGTCGTAGTAGTCGTACATGTATGTTGTGCCATTTTCTCAAGCTAAGCTCTACTATAATGTCCAGCTGCGATGTGCTGTGCCGTGCTGTGCTGAGCTGACCTCCGGTGAGATTACTGGAGTGGAGAACTAGCCAACTAGGCGTAACTAGGAGCTTAGCTCCAATCATTCGGAATTTGCACTAGTACTTTGACTTTTAGCTAGCGATGAAGACCCAGCGATAGATAGCTCTGCCCTTTAAGCTTAATTCGACGACTCGTTCGATCCGCGTCCTTTCACCCGACGACGTGACATGTCAACACGAATTTACTTTCACATCAGCTAAATGACACTCATGCCATTTTATTGGTCCTTTTGAAACAGAGAGGTTCTTGTGGAGGAGGAGGTGGAGATGACCGAAGACACTCTGTGACCACGTCCTCACCTTCATCCCCCGTCCGTCTCTTTCAACATCCGGGCGGCGGCGGTCCAATGGACGCGACGACCTCTCCCCACCCCCACTCTGCTTCCCCACTCCCAAACTCCGACATTTCTCAAGGGCTCCAAGGACTCCATCTCTTCTCCCAACAATCAATCCCACCGCAGTCAATTCCATTCTCAATGCAAAATAATTCAGCCGCCCTCGCCATGATCCAAGAGCATCAAGTCTTGAAATCCTCACTTCCTTCATCGGTAAGTTTTTCCCATTATTTTTATTCATGAATTTGGTTATTTGGTTCTGGGTCTGATTTGTTGGATTTTGTTGTGCACTTGCAGCCTGGTCTACCTTACCCTGAGATATCTGTGACGGATGAGAATGGTTGTTTGCCGATTTACATTCTTCACGATGATGATGCAAGTCGTCGTCCGTCCATTACGAGAGGAATCCTTGGGAAACCTCCATCGAGCGGTGAATCGTCGTCGTTCCACCAAAGCTCCTCTACCCCGCCACTCAATCCACTTTGATTCATCTTCCACTGCCTAGCAATCCTCTTCTCGGTTTTTTGGTTCAAATTGCTACGCTACCTCACCTCACCTTATGCCTCAATCAGTCTACCTTCAATTTCAATTCATCCTCAACCAACACCAACGTTTTTCATCGTCCAACGGATAGGGTAGAGACGAACGAAGATCGAAGACGCTAATGGACTCAAGTCAAGTCAGAAGATCAAAAGTCAGATCCGAAGTGGAGTCGGTCGGAGCGTAGTCAGCAGAGCAAGAGCAAGATGAATTAGTAGTTGCGAGTATTTTATTTTGTGTTTTTTTTAACTGCGAAAGTGAAAGGGACAAGATGAATAATTATTGTTGTTAGTGTAGTAGGCCAAATTATTAATTATAATTAGTTTAGTTTTTGAAATTCGCTTTAATTCGCATTCGCACAAGTCGCCGAGCCTCGCAATTGTCTCTGTGAGCTTGGAGAGTGAGTGAACCAATCAGAGAAGACAGCCAGGTAGGTAGGCACAATTTAGAGAGCAATTAGCAATACGAGTTTTTGGAAAGATTTGGACTGGACACTGAACTGGATGTCTCGAGTCTCGATTTCAAGAATTTTCCCCTCTCCTTTGTTACCGCGTGCAACAAATTGTTACCCCCTCAGCCCCCCTCTCCCTAGTCTGTTAGTTGACAAGAATAGAGTTTAAGTGGAGTGGAGTGCTCGTGTCGCGGCATAGCATTCCAGTTCTTAAATTGAGTCTTGTCTTGGGTCGATTGATTCCTCCAGAGCAGAGCAACAGAATACCAAAGTTCAGTTCAGTTCTTAGCAGTAATGTGAGTCTCATCCATTTTTGATAACCTCCTGCATGCATCGCACGGGAGACGACCGACCGACCAAAATGACTCGACTCGAGACTCGAATTCAAACTCCAACGCGAATGTGATCGTGACTTGGGCTGCGCTGTGTCATTCATGTCTTTTGACTTTTTCCTTTTTTGACTCAATGTTCTCAAGACATGAGGCTGAAGCAAGCTTAAAGTCCAATCATTTGTTATCGAATGTCCCCATCCACTAAACTCCTAGTCTCCCCATCATCCCTTACGCTGAGCAAAAAGCACGAATTCGGAGCAAGTGCGATGCTTTGCGAAACCCAATTTTGGAGTCAAGTCGATTGACGATTTCCGATTGTGTTGTGTACGTACGTAGTTAAGTTTGTTAGGATGTAGGAGCCGCCGTTAGCCGTTAGTAGAACAAGCATAAGACAAACAAATCGCATAATTTCGCTGCAAAGTTACGTAATTCCAGTTACGTTCATCAATCAACTAATGTGTCCTTGAACCTCCTCGTCGTCGTCGTCGCTCGACTACTACTACTACTGTACTTATTTAATACTTAATAATTATAATAATGGAATAAGGAAAGGCGGAAGGAAGCTTTTTAGCCATGAGCATGAGCGAGAGAGTCAACAAAAAATTGTTAGCTTTTCAAATCACCAGCCCGATGCCCAAATGCCCGCCCCACTCTCTAAATGTAATTTGAATTTACATTACGAAACATAGCCTCATTTAATGCAAAAGGGGTTAGGGCAGTCAATGCAAGTCAATGGGAAATGTGGGGATTCGTATTCAGATTCAGAGGATCTTACATCAAAATAAAATCGAAAAAAGTTCAATCAATTGTATTGTATTGCGAGCGACAAGTCTATTGTTTCCTTCAGTGACTGAAGCCTGACTCGACTCAATGAAATGGAGAATTGGACGATTTGTCGGATTTCAATTTTGCACGTAGATTTGTGTGTATGCCGTGTGTGTGTGGAGTGTGTGCTTGGGGAAAATTATTTCTTTTAAAATCCCTGGTTTGGGTGGATCGTGGTCTGAATGTAATGTGAGAGAAAGTGGTTTGAAACTCTGCCTGCCTGCTTTCTCCGACTTTCTCTTATGCCTTGAGCCAGTGCACTCTGCACTGCCTGCTCCATGCACACTCTGCCTGCAAAGCTCTGACATTGCATTTTAGTACAAGTGGGGGGTCCTCGGGGGGTTTGGAGAAGAAGGTTGGCTGGCTGGCTCGGGAGGGACTATTGATTTCCGTGTTACTCGTGCTGGATGGCTCTGGAAGAGAAAGCTGGAGCTTTCTGCTGGAGAAGAGGAAGGAAGGAAATCAATGCAGAATGTGAAGAGTGTGGTGTGGTCTGGTCGCAAGGCATGCTTTGACTTCCACACATGAGATGAGAGTGAGTGCTCCTCGTATCCCATCCCTGCCCAGCATTGTGTCATCCACATTCACAGAGAATGAGAATGCCCGACCCAACCAAACCGAACCAAAGCAAAGCAAAGCCAGCCGTGGAATGGAAAGAACAGAAGAGAAATCAATCAGAATTCAATTAGAAAGAACTTTGGAGGATTTGAATTCCAAATCATACCACATCATCGTCATCCTCTCCTCTTTCCGCTCAACTCTTTTTCCCTATCGCCATCATACCCACATCCACATCTCTCCCCATCATCTTCATTCTCATCTCCTTAAATGGACCACACGACCGACTCGACTTCAACTCAACTCATTTCTTTCCACTCGACAGTCTCATTCACTCACAACACATCTCCGAGCAAAGAGAGAGCCCAGCCCAGTCTTACCTTGAACCTCTCTCTTCTTCCACATGTCTTCAAATCTATCTATCTCGCATCGCATCCCATCTCAATCCTTTCAATTAAATGCCAACTAGAAAACTAGATCTACGTACGCGCGGTCACGCTCATCCTTTTCCTCTCAAAACCTCCGCTCTCGAGTACTTGAGCCAACCCAACCCACAAGCCTAACCAACCCAAGAATTTTTTTACCCATTTAATCCCATGTGTCTTAAGTGTCTTTGATCTTGATCAGGCAGCATCTTCCATTCAATTCCAAGCCTCAGATTTGGTCCAGACTCCATAGCAGAATCCTGATTCAAAGATTTCTGAGGCTGGGTGAGAGTTGAGTGGAATTGGATCTGAATTCCAATAACATCACCCAGCACAGCACTAACTAAAAGTAGTCGCGAGATAGAGAGAAAGTTGGGAATTTGGGAATGTGTCAAAAGTTTGATTTTGACATGCGACGGCGATGGGTAAAGTGAAAGGTGAAAGCCTTCTCAAATCCAACACCACTCAGCAGCACAGGGCACGGGCACAGTTTGACAAATGAACTCACCTTCCATCCTCCCATCATCCTCCCATCCCATCCTCTAACCTTAACCAACTACAAGCATTTTTACTCTACTCACACATCTACAGCTCAATCTCTAACCCTTTGACTTTCTCCCAAGACCAGAGACCAGACCAACACGTCAAAGACTGACTCTCACATTTCTCAAATCAAACTTATTTCAACTCAGCTCTATTTCTTCGATTTTTCTCAATCCATGGAGCTACGCAATAGCCATCGTTCTGTCCTAGCTGCTCAAAGTGCCTTCCTAATTCAACTCTTTCCTTCCTTCGATCTATTTTTGACGGGTTTAGCTGCTCATAGCTTTAGCTTAATCCAACCAAGTTTGTGGATGCGCTTTTAGAGTTTTAGGAGAGTCTGGCGGATTGGATGAGGATGATGGGAGAATTATTCGGGGATTAATAATGCCCGAATCTAGGGCTAATGCTAATGCTAAGGCTAAGGCCACGACTGACTAATGTCTCTGAATCACATTCCTTCCACTTGAGAGGGAACAGAACCAGAAGGATTTTCCTCAGGATTAGACGCTGGCTACAGGTTTTCAGGATTTGGACTCGTTTCTAGTCATGGCCTGGCATTTCGCATTCACATTAGAATTGCGAATAAGAGTGCGAGTGTGAAGAGCATCTTCTACATCTCTCTCAGCTCAGCTTCTTCATTCGAATCTTCTCGAATTAATTGGATTGCCCAAACAGGGAGGTGGTCTCTCACTTTCGAAGGTAAAACCAACCCGTTAAAGCATGGTGGGGAGTCTGGGGGCAGGGCAGAGGTGAGGTGAAAACTCTCATTTTCTCATCTCACAGCTCATCTCTCAGCTCATTCCAAGAGTATCGAGGAGAAAGTCAGAGTCAGGAGTGCGTGGTGCTAAATGTCCCTTGTAATTACAAACACAGCATCATCCGAATCACGCGAATAACGCCACAGCCACGGCGACAACCTCACAGCACAGCACTCAGCGCGTTAAATTCTTTACAGTTTCCCTTTCCCATCACCCATCTTTGCAATCGCCTTGATTCAAAACTAAAAGTTGGGTTTTAATGGGATTTGATTCCACGTGAACTCATTTCCCGTCCTTCGTACGTAGCCATAAACCAAGCCACGAAACGACTCGATTACAAAATTTACTACCACTAGCGACCTAGCGACTAGCACGAACTCTCCTCTCTCCTGATTTTTATGCTTTACTTTGCTTAGTGCTTCCTTCTCATCTTCATCTTTATGAGTCTAAAATAAGAGTAAAAGTTGGCACTCGGCACTCAGCACGACTCAATCCAGCATTGCATGTAATCAAAATAAAATCTGTGCTGTGATTCTGTGACTGTGGCCATGTATCCAATTCCATTTCCAATCCCAAGTCCAAGGTATTGCGAAAAGCGACAGCACAGCAAACCAAGGCCGACCAGACCACAGCACAGCACAGATTCAATTTCTTTAAATGATTCTCGAGAGCTGAAACTGAAGATGCTCCGATTACTTACTTTTATACTTTTACTTTGGTCAAGTCAACCAAACCAAGGCTAAGCCCAGCCCAGCTGTGCAGAAAAGAAACCGACATAAAATCTCCATCCATTCATTCCCTTCCTCAAAAACTTTTTTATAGATTCTTGTTCATTGCTTAGCACTAAAGCGTAATGTATGGGTCGGGCTGCTCTGGCTGACGTCTTAGCTTAAGTTTACAACATTGCAATGCAATTTGCTTTTCCTTCTCATCTTTCAATGCACTTCAATTCAACTTCCTTATCCTTCCCATTCCCATTCCCATTTCTCCATTCCATATTCCATTCTGTTCCTTCCTGCAAATCCAAATCCGGGAAGAAACGGAAGGAAGGAAGGAAGTATGAAGGTCTTCAGTCATCCAGCCAGCGCATTTCTTCTTCTTCCTTTTCCGGCAATTTGCTCGAATTACTTTCCATTTCAATTCAAACTCAACTGTGAGAAAAGAAATTGAAAAAAAAAACGACGAGAGTTTGAGTATTTGAGACTGAAAATAATCTTGCAATTGAGAAGGGCAAGAAACTGTTCGCAAATCGAAATCGCTTTGAAATAAATACGACGAAGACGAGCACTAGAATCCTTAGAATTGAATATGCGTGGGCTGTACAGTCGTATTTGGCAAAAACATGCTATTTAGAGATCTACATTCCATCTCCTACTTTCTCCACTCGACTCGACTCGACCACGTCTTAAGGAGAAAAGTGCTCCTTTTTCCTTTGAGTTTGAATTGAACTGGGTGACGATGACGAGTGAGGTTAGGTCATGTCACGCAACACAACGCAACGCAGCGCCACGCCAACTCAGCTCAACTCAACTCTCGAGCCAAGGGTGGCATGGCATGGCTTTGCACAAAATCCATCAAGGCCAAGGACCAAGGGCACTCCAAATTACAAACAAACAGATGCATGTATGCAAACAGCAGTATAGCGCCAATGTGGTGAAAAATCGTTTAAAACTTTCTCCTTGTCCACCCCTCTTTCTCCTCCTACAATCATAAAAACGTTGAGGTGCTGGTGCTGGAGAGAAAGTAGTTAGCTGCACATGGAAGTGAAAGTCCTTGGAACTGCTCCTAAACTTTTTTCATTGCCCCTTCCATGCATGCATGCAAACGTTGCAATTTGCCTGCACTGCACGGACTCATGTGCATATTGAGTGTTGGACTCCGAAACTCCGATCATTCCTCATTGTGGGGGTTTTCCGGCTCGTGGGCTCGCTGATTTGACTTGTGAATTGAAATTTGAATTGTGGATTGACCTTTTCTTGCAGCCAGCCAGCCAAATGTTTGAAATGCAAATACGCAAATCAAAACCAAAATCAAAGAGCTGTCATGTCATTCCGTTCCATTATTGCCATTTCATATCCATCTGCCATTTGCACTGCATCTTTTCATCTTGACCAAAGAGGTATAGGAAGAAAAGATCGACCGAATCGAGAGTTGACTGACTGACATTTCCCATTAAAAAGTCTTCTAATTAAACAACCTTTCAAAGTTGAAACAATGCAAATTACAAATTCCAAGTGCACTCTCCTGTCATGTCCTTCCTCCTCTTGCCAAACTGCCAGTGCAATTGAAAGGTGGTTTTGTCATGTACTAGTATGCTGTGGTGAAACTCAACTTTTTGCTCAAAAAGTTTGGTCAGGATTCGATTTCCGCCCTGTCACCATTCCCACACTCACTCACTACTTACTCCTGCTCTCATTTAATTAAAAAACAAAACACAAGGCAATTAAATTTAAAGAGCGACTCTAGGCAAGCATGCCTTGCCACTCCGTCCCTTGATCCCTTCCGGTCCGGATATTGTTGAGCTCAGCTCGAGCGACGAGGACAACAGCAGAGTGGTTGGACTCTTTTACTTCCAACATCCGTCTGTTATTTATTGAGCGGAGGCGTGCCTAGCTAATGCTCTCCAACTCATGCCTACCCTGCTCTAAAACGGACGGTGTGGATCTAAATCCAAAATCCAACCTGAAAAGTCTTCATAAATTCATGTTTCAGTTGAATTATGTGTGTTTGTCATCCTCCCGCCGAACCCGCCCGTCTGCATGCCTGGCTCTGCTTCGTCTCTAGAGGATAAAGCGTACGTAGGGTTCCTCCTCTCCTTGTTACATTAGAGTTTGAGTTGCGAGAGTGAGATTATGGGACTCCTGGAAAGTCCTGCTGGCTGGTCCTGGCTCCATGCCTGCCTGCCTTTGCATTTGAGTTGGATCCGCGGATTCCTTTGATGCTGTGAAGTGGCAGTACTTGTGCACTACACGGATCCTCACCGCCCACACGACCTCGCTTTCTCCACACCCAAGGCATCCAACCCAGTCGCCCAGCCCAGCCCTGCTCTGCCTTCCTTTGCTTTCACCTTGGCGTTGGCGGCTCTCACTCGTTTTCCAAAAAACCAAAGAAAGCCAAACTCTGCTCCGCTCACATCCTGGAATTCTATCTTTTGCTTCCCTTGCATTCTGCCCCCAAAACTCAAGCCAAGATTCCACAGCGTAATGCAATGTTTGACGGCAATATTGCCGTTCCAGAGCGAGCAGATTTCATTGCTGAGCAATGTTGCGCTGTGCAATGGCGGCTTGAGAGTTGGAGTTTGCCGAATAATCGTGAGAGTGTTTGGAGTAGGAAAGGAACAAGTGTGAATCTAGGTCGCTTACTGCTCCCAGGTAACTTTCGAATCGAAATTCGTTCTCTTCCTCCTTTCGATTTGTATCATCCAAATTCGGTCAAACCTCTAAAACCCACTCGAGCAAACTCTTCTTGCGTACGTGAGCATTGCAATGGAATGTCAAATCATTGTGGCGCAAAATCATTTACACTTCCTACCTCATCCCCAGCCTAGCCCAGCTGAGCCCTATGCTTTTTCTATCCGTCGCCGAGCAGAGGAAAGTCAAGAGAGAAGATCATTCCGGTGAGATGGCCCTTCCGGGAATCCAACTCTTCCATGTTTTCCAACATATGTAATCTTATTATGATATTAAAATCCTCCATTCCAGCTCCAGACCAAAGCCAAACAAATAAATATGCTGCTCCTTCCTCAGGGCTCTCCTTCCTTCGTACCTGCCCATAAAAAGTGCACAAGAAAAGAGAAAGTGCGATGCAAGAAATGAAATAGAGGACAGAGAGAAGCGACGAATGTTATTTCGGTTCAAAATATACCCGTATGTATATATTTCTGATTCAAATCTCCTTGTTTTGGTTGGCATGCGAGAGGAGGAGAGGACAGCCAGTCAGCCACACACAGCAGACTAATAACACATGAACTTTCTCCACTTTCTCCAAAGCTCTAAACCTCTGGCTCTTGCCCTGGCTCTCCCTCAGCTCTCCTCATCACATTATTCAAGTAGTTGTACATTACAAATGACACACATCCCAATCACTCCCCACTCGACTCCCACTGCCTCAACTATGATTACACAATTAGCAATTAATTATTTCTTCCGCCATCCGCTTCCTCATTAGATGAATAGTAGTAAGCATGCAGAGTAGTACAAGTAGTAGTAGTAGCAGAGTAGTGAGTAAATCTATAGGTATATGTGTATATAGCAAGTCTGTCTGCATCTGTTCTGTTCTGTTCTTTAGCACAAAAGACCTTAATTAAGTACACAATTTGTTGACACGTAATTAAATTTTCTATGCACGACTTCGACACATGTGACCTTCTCATGTGCGTAAAATGTGTCTTGTCGTGTGTGTAATTTGTAGCAGCACAGCACAGCACGTTTATCTCAAAAGTAACAATATCAGTTTCCACTCTTACTCTTACACAACGCACGTACATAAATAAATGTTTACAATTAATTATTAATTATTATTACTAGTAAGAGTGAGAAGTGGATGCCCTACCCTGCCCTGCAAGTAAATCTAGTCATAATCACTCCACACCTCTGCCTCTAGCTCTTTACTAAGCTCAACTTTCACTTTCCACTTTCACCACTTTCCTTGCATGTATTTGTCCGCCTTTCAGGTGAGGTGAGGAGGTGATGCGTTGATTAATGCGATTGTAATGACTCGACTCACACTCACACTTGACGACTTGACTTGATTTGACTCCATCCAAGAGACAGGGAAACAGGCAGGCACAGGGTTGGGACTAGGGATCAAAAGATCAACCGACAAACAAAAAACACGTAGAAGTTAGACGGTAGACACAAATAGACAGGTACAGTAGATTTTCTTGCCGTTCGGCGTTCGGGACAACTTGACTTTTTTTCTTCTCTTTTATTTTTTTTTGTTCCTCTTTGAGATTCTTGTCCAGTCTCAGCAAGTTTCGGTGGGTTGGGCTTTTTTTTGCGATGTCTTAGAAAATGTTCTCTCTTATGCAAAGTAACTCTTAAAAACTATCATCAAGATCTTTAGTTTCTTTAGATTCTTTTTATAATCTCAATCTCATCATCAAAAACTATGACTAGCAGCATGCGTTAGTTCACTTTTGTCTTTCTCGGTCTCGGGAGTTTCGGTTTCGGTTCGGGATCGGGGAATTCTGAAATTCAGTGCATTGGATCTCACTCACCACTCGGTGTGTTTAGTGTGTTTAGTAATTAAAAGCCCCAATCAATTCGGATATCCGTTTTCCTTCCGGCCGTGCTCACATCCGTGGGCTTGTGTAACGGGAACCAGTGGTCTCATGTTGGGTCGTGCTTGGAACTTTCTCCTGGCCGCCTCGCAAGCAATTTGGTTAACTTTGGGAATGCAGGCAGAGAGAGTTTAATCAGGACTTTGGTCGCTCCGCTCGTTGGTGCACAGCCGGTGAGTTAATTAGATTGAAGTCGGAGTCGTGAATTGGAATAGTGAGAGTTGCAGTTGCAGTTGGTCGTTCCCAAAATTACAGAGTCTGGGCTCGACCTGACCTGGAGCGGGTGTTGTTTCCCAGCCATCCCCTGTTCTGCTCTACTCTACTCCCAACTCTTTCATTTCTTTTCTTCTTTTCTTAGGAGCAGAAAGAGAAAGGCAGAGGTAGGCAGTGGAGCAGCAGATGAAAAAGTGTAGATTAGGAGGAAAGCATTCATCTGTAATTGTCACCAGTCCGCCGACTCTCACACGAACAAAGTGAGAAGGACTCTTTGCACTTGCATTGCATTGCGAGAGGACCAGATCACAGAGCAGAGCAGCGGAATGGTGGATGGGGTCGAGTAGATTAGGTGATTAGTCTGCTTCTCTCACTCTTGTTTTTCTACTCACACGAACGACATGAGGACTGAGGACCACCAGCCAGCAGAACCAGCCAGCCTCCAGAGCAAAAGTCCCACGGAACAAAACACACGTCGTCGGAGTCCAAAACGAGAAAAAAACTCTTTCATTCTTCTCAGCTCCAGCTCAGCAGCAAGAGCAGCCCATGCTGACGGTGAGAGTTGTCCTCATTATCGATTGAATCTCACGCTCTACCGCTGTGCCGTGGCCGTGCCATTGCCAGTGCCGCTGGCTGGGTGAGTTGAGTTGGACCTTATGTCGTCCCCAACGACGACGACGACGACTGACTGGGAATTCATTCACATGTGCTCTCCCACTCTCTCTCACTCCTGCCAAATGCCAAGGAGGACCTGCCAAGAGAAAGCTGACTTTCTCTTTTGGCCGTTTTCGCCGAATTCCGCTCTTTTGGGCCATCCTGTTCTATTTGAGATTCTTCTCGATACACCACCACCCCTCACTTGGCTTAGCTTAGCATTTTTTGGCCAAAGGGCATTCGATCGGCTTGCTTGTTTCGGAGGTCGGGTAGTTGAATGAGTGGGTCCCTGGCTGTTATGATTTTCTCGTCTCTCTTCCTCGAAAACCCGCCGTATTTTTAAACGTATGCCTGAGTGTTGTTTTTACGTGGGAAGAGAAAGACGCACTGAATAGTTTCTTTGAACGCATCTCGAAAGTCCCTATTGAAATAGGCATAGATGACAGGGTTGAGTGTAGAGTTAAAGTAGCCGATCCAAAAGAAGAGTTGGACGACCCACTCGGGACTCTCACACATGCAGAGGGCAGTCACCAAGTAGAAAACAAAGAATGGGAGCCAACAAGCCACGAACGAACCCATGATGATCCCTGCAAAACAACAATTAGAACAATTCAAAACCCAATCAAAACCAAAACCATCCACCCAATTTGCAAACTGTTCAAATTCTATTTTAGAATTTGCTCTTCGCTTTTGCTTTGTGAGGTTTAATGAGGGGTCGGGTGTGGGAAGGTAACTGACTAGTGAAGAGGAAGTAGCGCAGCAGCACACCCAAACCAAACCACACGAAAGCACAGCAAACAGCATGACAACGGCAACGGAACAAGTTAGGCAGTCTTCTATTGTTGCTATGCTGTGGTGTGGAGAAAGTGGAGAAAGTGCGGTGTGGCTCTGTTTGGATTGGAGAAAGGAGGAAATTGATTGTTCAGAGTTACACGAGCATTCATAATCTTCCTTTCATGTTTCTCAAACTTCACTCTCGTCGTCATCCACCTCGAATCCATTTCCTTCATTTCCCTACTTTTTTTTTCATTCCATCGCCAAAACCAAACTCAAAACCCATGCAATGCAGTGCAGTTCATTCATTCCTTCCTCTTCTAGTTTTTCTTAACAGTCCATCCGATCCGACCCGACCATCTTGCCACTTTTTCATTCAAAACACTTTCACTTCTTTCGTCCTTTCCTTTCACCACCAACTCTAACTCTCTCTTCCTGGATCCACGGAATGACGCTAAGGAGGACAAATGGTGTCATAAAAATAGAGCCTGGGAGTGCTTCAACAGAGCTGCTCATCTGGACGGACGAAGACTTTTAGTGTACGTTAGTGAGATCTCTCCAGCTATGGCACTATACTATGGCAGCGAGTCAGAATCTTGGGAAGCGAAATCCCAGCCAGCTCAAGGCTCCCTGCTGAGCAGAGCTGAGCTGAGCTGTGGAGGGAGTGAAAGGCAGGAACAACAATGAAAACGAAATGAGCAATTGAATTGCATTCCATTGCTCATCCATTGCAATGCAGTAGGAGATAGCTGAGTTGAGTTTGAGCAAAAGGGTGAAGGTGAGTTGAGTCGTGAATTTGAAATTGTTTTGACAAGGGAGTTGAGCTGCAGTGCAGAGTGTGGAGAGCAGGCAGAGCTGTCGTGGAGTTGAGCTCAGGGTCACTTGTCATCTCTTGCTCGCTTCTCGCACACACTCGCACTGCCTTGCTTGGGATTGAGTGGAATGCGTGGGGCAGACGACAAGGCGACAGTCGACAGTCGTTGCTGACATTGATAGGTCCGGAGGACACCCAAAACGAACTAGCCCACTTTCTGCTCATCTCATCTCATTGCTGCAGATTTGGAGAAACAGAGTAAAAGTCCTCATCCAGCTCTCAACTCAATGTAGACAATGTAGAACACAACCAATTGAATCTCTGTCATGCATGTGATGAGGACGTGGCTCTGACTCTGACTCGTTTTCCCC
>JAQGCM010001676.1:0-14104 GCA_034699705.1 Hymenaphorura dentifera | reverse complement strand
ATCGCCTACTACAATTTGTAGTAGGCGATTACAATTAAGTGGCTAATAATATTTAAGCAATCTCAATTTTTGTGTGTCTATTGTCATGTCAAGTCAAACTGTAATATAAAATCATTTTAATGGTTACAAATACAATTTAGTTACTCGCAATCAAAAATATGGCACAAATAAATTAGGCCTAATTGATATTGTTGGGTCGAATAAACGTGCTCAGTCCTCATGTGCTTGGTGTTTTAATTTTTTATTAGTAATTTAATTGAATTCTGCATTTTTTCAATACATTAAAAGAGTTTGTAAAACTCGTAATTTTGCAATAATTAATTTTTTAATTTACAAAGCCATAGAGTGAGATGATTTTTCAACCCATAATTTTTTATGCTCAATCCTGCTCGCTGCAGTTCTTATTTAGAAAGCGTCGTGTCTCATTCAGGCGCAAAATTTGAAAAGCGAGTGTGTGCAGCGCTAAACGTCGTCCGGCGTTTTTTAAGGCTATTCATTTTTTGTATTCACTGTTGAATTTTAATTAAACTGTTCATTGTTCGTTTTTGCGCTCCTCTGCGCTTTAAGCGCACTGAGGGGGCCTGGATCACCGGTTCGCAATGTTGACCTCGGAGTCAATTGTCTGCAAAAACTTCGCTTGTAATTCGGTCCATTGAGTTCTACTAGTTCCACTTCTGAAGACCTTGACCTTTGTTCGGCGTTCGGTGACATCCAATTGTAGTTGCAGTCCTTCAAACTTAACACCTCTCTCAAATTCGTCAGTTGGTCAGGTTTGTTTAGCAACCTTTGCGAAATACGTTGCGATACAGCGTATAGTAAACTCAGTTCCGTCAGTGGACAATTCTTTGTTTACATGTCTTGGTTTTGGTTTGGATTTTGCAGCAGGGCATAGTAAGAAAGATGTCAACGTACAGCAATGACGACGAGGAACCTGAGGAAATCTCAGGCTTCCCTACGTCGACGTGGACGCTGGACAACTACGTCGACTTTTTCTTCAACAATTCAGTGCTCCTGACACCTCCAGAATCAATACGACCTGAGGACAGTCCAGGAAGCCCAGGCTACTGTGACAGTATTTTTAGTGACTTACGAAGTAGCCGAGTAAATGTCTCGGACGGCTCTACTGGGACAGGGCTTGAAAATGATCGCGAGTCAGACTGGGAAGACTGTGACGACGACGAAGACCACCAGGTCGACCAAGACGAGTTGGAAGCCGAGGTCAAAGCTTCGTTAGCCAACAGTAAGTTAACTTCAAACTTGCTATTTCCCTCTCTGGAAATAGTGATACATACGTAATGCGAAAGAGTCAACTCACAATAAGTTTTAATCTTTGTTTGTAATTGCAGCTTCTGACGTTCAATTCGAACTTTCGAAATGTCAACAACAGTTAATTGTCTCGGCTGTAGACTCTTTTGAAAGAGAGAAGCTTGACTTTACTCTTCGCATTACCAAATGCGAATGGATCATCATGAATAGACTTGCTAAGCTGAAGAAATCTCTGGTTAGTCCTTCCCTATTACATATAATGTGGGTCTGGTCTGGTTGATCTCAGAACCTGGGTTCGACATTAGAAATCATTGTATGTTTAACCAATTCTATTTTTCTATTCCTCTTAGACCAAACTTGAACGTCTTCAGGAGAAGTTATTTGACGAAGAAGTCCAAAGAATAGCGAGCAATGTAAGTGTGCCTAGAGATGAAGGAAATGCAGCTGAAGTATTAGTTCATATTGGAAAAACTCAACCAGTAGTAAAAAGTGGCCCGTTGCCTGTAAAGTTTCCTCACTGTCGAACAATTTATCGGCGTGAACGTAAGTACCAATTTCGTATTTGTTTTCTTTCGTATTCCTGATCATCCTTCCTCAAAATCACCTCCATTGAACTTGAACTTTCCACTTACCCATCGTTAAGTTTCTTCCTTTGGAGAACGGTGAATTAATGTACGCTATTTCTGTTTACTACAGTGACTTCGGCTGAACAGTTCAAATTTAAGGCTGCCATCCTAACAGCAGTGGTTCAGCCGAAATTGTTGAACACAGCTTCAAGGTTGGACGGACTACTCTCGTCAGCCGGACTATCGAGCGAACAACTCCAACGACTCAGCTATTCGAAATATGATCCACTTGTAATGAAGTTGATCACTGAAGCAGCGTGTCGAGCCACAGTGTGGCCATTTCGAACAGTTGCTCCTGTTGTTCACACCTGGTACGCAGATGGAAAAATGGTGGCCAACGCACGTACTTTGATGACGGTCCCTGATCTTTTTAGATGGAAAGTAGAAACAGATAAATCAATTAAACGAACGACATTGAGCGACGTGTACGCCAATAAAGAAGCTGCGATTGACTGGATGCACGTGTCGAAAATTATGGTAAAGAAATACTTTTTATATCGTATTAATGCACTATTATTATTAGAAAGGTTAAATTTTAAGTTTTGCATTGCTGGTGTTTTAGACTTGCGACGTCGGGTACAGTATGGAGCCTCAAGAATGTGAACAGCTCTGGAATTCTGTCCTTAACCCTTCGAACGAAGGCTTTCAGTGGACAAAGAGAGCCCTAAGTGCCCTACAGGTAACATCCATTACACAAGTTAGTTGGCATTTCTGGTTTTGAGGGCTCAGTCTAATCACTTTGTTTTAAATTTTAGAGGCTGGTGTGCGATTTTGGAGAGCAGAATTGGAGCCAAGTGGCCAAAAGGATAGGCCACGGAATCTCCGAATTTATGTGCTACACAATGTACACCAATTATATCCAAACAGATGTTTCTAAAGTTCCAGCTTGCATTCAAAATTGGAACGCTGATGAGATGCAAATTGTAGCTAATGAAATTAACGGGGGCGGAAATTATAAATCTGCTACATCCGCATTAAACAAATATTTTCCAACTCAGAACTACAAAAAAGTGGCAACAAAATTCTGCTTCCGGTCAACTTTGAAATATATGAAACGTAGCTTTCGTGTGGATCTGCCTTCACCCATGGAAGACGCGGTACTGTTAGTGACTATGGAAAAACTGTATGATTTAGTCAACTATCCTGAAATCCCTTCAGAAGATTTACTCCCTGTCAACAATATCCTTGTTTGGAGGAAGGGTCCAGAATGGACACATCGGTTGCGACTTTTGTTCGATGAATGCGAATTACGTTGGACAGTGTAAGTTTTATTTAAAGTTGGTTTGTTAGTGTTTCTGAAGGTGGCTCCATTGTTTCTCAGTGATACGTTTAAGATTTTAAACGTATCAGCTAGAAAAATTGAAGTCTACTCGGTGATTACGGTAATTATATTTGCTAATAATTCATTTTATGCAGCTGTAATACTAATAATTCCTTGTTCTCTTTTAATTGGTTTCAGGCAAGATGAATTGAAATTACTCTACTTGGCGACGGAATTTAATTGTGGCTGGCCGACAGTTGCAAAAGAGTTCAATGGCTCTTACGGACGCTACAGATCTCAATATAGGTTACGAATTCATTATTCTATGCTGACCGAAGTACTCGCTTCGAGATCATATCTGGAGGTAAGGATTGCAAATATTATTCCTTGGTGTACATTTGGTGGTTTAGAAACTAAAAATGATAACGTTTCATTCCACAGTACCGCAGAGTCTACGAAGATCAAAAGAAGAAAATTATTCAGTGCCTGCAGCTTAGAAAAGCACGTGCTGAACTTTGTAGGTTGATGGAGGAAGAGTATTGTCCTGGGAATAGCCCGGACTTCAGAGGGCTCTCTAAATATTACCCTCCTACCGATAGCGATTTGGGCGACTACCTCTTGACAGAGTGCTTGGCTTGGATCCCGCGTACAATTTATCGCATAGACCAATTTCTGAACGACACCGATGAAGATTCCGATCTTACTGCATTGTTGAGACGGCCGGGCTGCGACCGAAGTAAGTCATTTAGCCAGAACTTGGTTTAAAATAAAAATCGTATTCGCTACTTTCATTGCTATAAAAACATAACTAATCTGGACGCCTTTGGATCTGGTTTACAGGAACTTTTCACAGAGAGGATCCTAGAAGCATGGCATCTGCACTTCATTTTCGTCGCCTTACTACAAAGCCTCTGGAAAATAATGTTCAGTTAAACAAGTTTGAAAAACTGGTCGTGTTTCATTTGGACAATTTTGAAAAGAACACTTCCGTAAAGCGGAGAAATAAGAGAAATTCTATTCCCACAACGGACGAGCTTAGAAGTTTTCCGGAGCTTTGCAGAATATTGAAGCGACCAACCGCGAGCAAGATACCTGAAATACAAACTGAGGTTGTTCTAAAGGTGGCAGAGACACTCACACTTGCAGTCAAAGACCAAGCCTTGAGTTCAGTAAATCAATGTTTGGAAGATTCACACGTCATAGCCAATCAGAGTGACCGTGCTGCCGCTCAAATAACCGAGACATCTCCCAGTGTTCCTAGTCTCCGGGGCAGTAAAGGTAAAAAAGTGTCCAGAATAAGGGAAATACGACGGCTGAGTGCTCAAAGAAGATGGCAGAAACAAAAGCAAGAAAAGTCAACAGATACGACCGTGTTAGAAGAGATTGTGAAGAATAAGCAAAAAATGAACCCTCTCCTGATACAGCTACCTTGTGCTCTGAACCGGAAGTCGAACTATTTTGATGTTGAATGTCCATGTCCGCCTCCAACCCTTCCGGGGAGTCCACTCAAAGAAAACAAAAGATTTGCTGATTCCCTGGCATCTTCTTCACCGAAAAGGCCAAGACGTGAAACGAAAGTACCAACGCGATTGGGATTTTGATTAATTTGTGTGTTCACAAATTTTGTACATTATGTGTACATATTACTTGTTTAGTACCTTCATTAATCTAGCTCTTTACTATTTAATAGGCTAGATTTCAAGCAAGGGCTGCAAGGGTCAGGTAAGAGAGCTTTAAGTTTTGTTTTGCATGCTAATTACTAATACAGAGTTTATATGATATATAGAATGCTTAGTTTGTAGTTTAGCTTTATTTTGTAATTTTAAGATATACAAAAACATTATATTTTGAAAATACGTGTTACTTCATTCCGTGAAATATGTCTTACTCTTTATTGCTTGGTTCGATCTTTATCATATTACTGTACCTGATACGATGTTGCGATTGTGATTCATTGAAAATGTTCTGAAGATTTTACTGAATTACAAGAGTAAAATATAATTGTGCATGTGCAAGTTGTACATACTTGAAAATGATTTTTGTTTTTATTTCCACATTGATTGAATTTGATTTTGATAAAGATTGCCGATGCCACAAAACGGTTTTTATCGTGATATTATTTCCAACTATATTACAATTTCTTCTGAATTGTATAGGTTTGACGTCGATTCTAGGCAATAAATAAACTCTTAAAATACAAAGTAAGTCGGAGCAATAAAAATGATACATAAATGAAATTATTTACGATCCTCTCGTCTATAGTCTTCTCATAAATCTACAAACTTTATGGTCTTAATTCTCTTAATACGAAAAATACACCTGCCTTTTCAATACTGTGTTTATATTTTGTACAAAACGTGGAATGAATTAGACACTCTAGCATTCCCGTCATTTAAAGTAATCTTATAAAATGGCATTTTAAGCGTAGTCACTTGATTTGTAAAATTTCGGATCGTTTTATTAGATCATCATTGTCCTGGGTCAGGATTGTCCGGTTGAGTCTAGTCTTGGTCGAATAATCTCGGGAAACTCTGGACTAGAATTTTGGATTGTCTTCAAGCTTCTTCCAAACAACCTGGAATGGGAACACATTGTAGTTTGGGTTTCTAAAGTTCTCGATCTGGAATCAGTGGAGTTTCAGCCGGTTTTGAAATTTTAACTTACATTGCACATCTGGCGAACGAGAGCTTTTTCTTGATCTCCGATATCATGATCATCTAGCCTTTGACAAACTTGCAATACTTGTAGTGCATTCAGTACGGATTCTGGACATGAAATTGTTTCTTGTTTTTCTAATTCATTTACCCTCGTTTCCAACCTTTTCACATAGTCTACTATTTGACCTACACAAATTTCGAAGAAAATTTAGTATAAAATGCCGAAACTTGTTTACAATTCAATTAAATTGACGAAAAATAAATTAATCAATTAAATTATTTATTAAATTCAATTAAAAGCGAAATGCAACTCACTGCCCAGAACACCTCTGTTCGCCTCATCTCTCATGTCTGCAATCGCTCCTTGAATACTATTTGAACTGGCATTGCTCATCGTGGAATCTATGGACGTTAGATTGTTGAGATTATTGTTGTACTCTTCGGTTGGATTCGTCCCAGAACTGCTTCCGTCCCCATCGTCTCTGGAGAAAGCAGCTCCGCATTGGCCACAAAAGTTCTGATTCCTCTCTTCGTCAAGATATAAGCATAATTCCTGTGAATAAATTGAACAATAATAATGATTTTGGTCTTGCAAACTTCGCCGTTTAAAGTCGTCTCGTCAGGATATTCAGGAAGCTCGACTTACTTTAAGTTCAGTGTTATCTGAGACCAACTGTTGTTGTCTGGAATCCAAGTCCCTCAACTTTGACTGATATGCAGCTACTTCTTGCCTCATTACGGTGGCTGCAAAATTCGGAATGGAATGAATAAGATTTTTAGCTCAGAAATTACATAATTCAACTAAAAATTTTTTGCGATAAACGCAAACCTGTGTATCTCCCGAAACGCTGCCACTCTCTTGCTAATTTTCGTCCCTTTTGGCGATCGTCGTCCAGAAAACAGCATAAGTCCCTCAGTTCTGCGTTATCTTCCTCCAGACGAGTAATTGTGTTCTTTAAGTTTGTTACATCTGAAGTTTGAGTCTGCGTAAAGAAGCCCAGTTAGAATCTTTAATTTTAGTTTTAAATTAAGGAGTTTGGGGATTTGCACAGGTTTTCCAAAGCGAAAGAGCAAATAATTGACCGTAAATGTTTATTTTATTTGTTAATAATTGTAAGGAAACCATTTTTATCGCTATAAATTCATCTTGCTCTTACAAGCGAGAAATTGGTTAATTCGTCTTCACAACGTTGAACACAGTCACGGTTAGTTTACCTGAATGTGATGATTAGCCTCGCGTATCATATGATTGTGATCTGATGCCAACTTGAGCAAATCAGTTTCTAGTTTCCGCACTCTCTGGACCAATTCAGCGTGGGATAAGGAATTTATGTCAATCGGACCATGATTTGAATGACCACTACTTCTTCCGGAATTTGACCCCTGGTTTTGCTCGAAGGCATTACCGCGAAGGTCGCCGGAGCCCAAATTCGGGGCAGACATTTTCGAACAAGATTACTAGAATTAGGCAGAATCGATGTGGTATTTCTTTGTTCGTTGCAAGTCGCAATGTACTGGGTATCAGTTTATCCGTTCCGGAGAAGCGATAAGATTCGAAATCACTTACAGCAGCAGGGTATTTATTCAGATATCTCTTAAAAATTTGGTATTTAATTCAGCCAATCTTTATTCCGAGCATTGTTCTGGAATTTTAAATGTGCTTTTTATGCTCCCTTCCACAATCCGATAATGTTGTTTATGGTTTGCTTTGATGTGCTCAAAACGTAAATCTTTTTATGTTCTTAAATCTTAAGGCTCAACTCAACTTTTGAAGAAACAAGGGAGCAAAGCAGAGCAAACAGGTAAAGGAAGGGAAGGGAGATCCTTGGATTCCAATGCAGACAAGGGTAATCTTTCACTTTCTCATTGTTGTGCGTGTGAAGTGTTTTCTATAGGGTATAAGAATTAAGAGCCAAATGCCTGAGGGATCAGAGGTGTTCGAAGAAAGAGCCTGGGTCTCACAAGGTGTATTTCTGGAATGATTAAAGGTACTAGGTCTAGCATAATATGCTAATTTGTTGTCCGTATGTATTCTTCAGCAAAAATCGCATTGCAGTTATTAATCAATCTCAATGTAATCTTTCTGAACTTAATGAAAAGCTCAGTTTGGTCTGATCAACTATAATAGGGTTTATCGAAGTTCCTTCCATACCTTTAGCAAATTCTAACTTGGCAGTCAGACAAAATTTGAAGTGGAGGATTCTAAAGTTTTAAGGACATAATAAATCGAAAATTTCTAGTTTCTGTAGATAAAGAATGTTCAGGGTTGGCAAACAATTACTGAAGGCAAGCTTATATCCTAATTTGGTATTCTCAGATGGTGAGTGTTCCTTGTCATTGAACAGATTGCTCTTTTGTTGGGATGATACGTTGTAGGAGATGTGAACGCACATAGCATTAAACGTTACATTATATTACATCATTATGCATGCATGCAGCCGTACGTAATGTGTCTCAGGAATTTTTTCAGGTTAGTCAGAGAAGGGGTTGGAAACAAGTGCAACTGCTCGAATGAAACATAAGCGTTTCAAATCCACCTGTTGTTAAGATGGAATCTGATCTCTGTACCCCAGTCCTTTTCCCCAACCAGAAATTCGGAGCTCCGCTCTCAAGTCAATATGTGTTTTCTTTTTACGGTACTAAATGAGCACTTCCTTCCTTTTAAACTCGTTGGACAAAATTCTAAAAGAAATTGTTCAAGGAACGGGTTCGAGCGGTGTTTGTTTCTGTATGTGCTTTGATAGGTGAGGCGAAGCAATGTTTAATGTAAGCTAACCATGTTGTTGATTTCTTATCTTTGGAATAGTGTGAGAAATTCAACACTATTCTATTGTTTCTTTCGCTATTATGAACCATTAATCGCTTGAAAGACTTTGTAAATAATGCGTACAAGATACAAGCTAAAGCCTAAATTTCTTTAAATTCATTATAGTATTCGTCTACGAACGACGACTTAACCGAGATAGTGAGCTAATTCGACAAACTTGCATAACAAAAACTTCAGTGTGGATGGCGACAATTAAGCACTTACGAAACGAAACGAAACTGGTTGATTCAATAATACATGTACATGCTGTATTAGCTGTATTGCATCGTTTGGTGAGAATTCTTAAGGGGCAGGACGAATTCACAACTCACGCCATCACATTTGGTGACAGGTTTCATTCTGAATAACATTATTAGTCGTTAGGCCTCTGATTTATGAGAGATCAAGGGTTATCGCTTTTGACCTGCAGTCAGGCCAAATCCGTCGAATTAGAAAATTGCTATAGCATTCGACTAAGCTACGAAAACAAATTCGTTAAATTCCAAAGCCTACGCGAGAAATGTTAAAAGATCAACTATGACAAGTTCGCATTGTAAACCGAATTTGAGATAATATTGCATTTCTAGGACGAAAACAAGTAGCGCTTATGTATAAATGCCAAACCAATAGCGTTTCTCCGTACAAAGCAGAGGTGTTTATTGAGATTGAAATCGTCGTTGATTAAATTAAAATGTTGTACTAGCATATATTATAGTATCAGTAGCCTCACTTAGTAAATTTCAAGTGATTTCAAACTTTTATAAGACTTAGAATCCTTCAGTCAATTAAAATTGCATGCAATCCACTAATTTGCAAATGCATTGGTCGGTGTATTTATTTGCAAAGAGCAAAGAATTGCATACTCACATTTGACAACTAAAATTCACCAAAGTCGCAAATGTTTAAACTTCATCTTTTTTTGCTTTTTAGTTCAGTTTGTTCTTCTTCGCTTTCTTCCGTGGGCGGAAGAGAACTGGATTCCTGAGAACTTATTTCCGTTTCCAGTGGGGTGAACAAACGTGAATTACTATCAGGATTTTCAATCTCCTCGCATTCCTCAGAAGATTTAAGCTCACACGCAAAGTTTTCTTTTCCATTATCTTCGTCACTGCCACTAGAGTTTAGGTTTAGTTGGCTAACACTATCACTGAGTTTCCCAACGAATGCATTATGTTTTCCATCTATATCTAATTCCATTGATTTCAAAAATGATTGAGCTGTCAGAAATTGGGGTTGAGGCATAGTGAATTGCAGTTGCTGACAAATTTTTTCTTGTGAAAGCCTGTTGGACACGTCCCACTCTGCTAGATATTCGGACAAGGTCTGATTACCTGTTTGAAGGTCAGCCTTGCTATCTTCGCCCAGTCTGGAAGATTGCGTGCAAAAGTGACAATCAATTAGTCTACGTTTTTATTTTTTCTGGTAAGATCTATTGACCGAGTCAACCCCAAGCCATTTATCCTTTCAATCATTTTTGCACTAGAATTTAGAATGAAACTGTTTCAAAAACTGTCGTGCGAATTGCTTTGCTCACCTTATAATCCATGTGACTACTGTGAAAGTTGCTGCATTGGTAGGAAATGCACGAAGCACGGCGGGTGAAAGTCCTCTGGTGAAAGCTCGAATTCCTTCGTTTTGGTACATCTTTTTGACGCAGTCAACAATTCCATTGTATTTCCCATCAACATCCATTTGAATCCGGGTTTTAACAGCGTCGGTTGGGTAAGTGACCACCCATGAAACAACACCGGACATTCCGCCGGCCATGAGCATGTCAAACGTACCAATTTCTCTTCCACTTATAACTATGACAAGAGCAAGCAAAGCACCAGTTAGTCATGAAATCTAATTCAGAGAATTTTAAGAATATTCAGTATGTGATTTACGTCGTGTTGTGAGGAATTCATAGGTTGCGAAATAAAAACCGAAACCAGGAATCTCACGAGACAAAGTTGTGGCCCAACCCTTGAAAACACCACGCCGTAGTCCACCTTCGTTTTTGAAAATGTTTTTCAAAACGTTTAAACTGGATTTGGCAGGTGCAGATTCATTCATTTGCATTCGGATTTTGATTAGTTCCATTGGTGAACTGATAACCGATTGGACTCCGCCTGACGCGGCCCCCGCCATGAAATGTGCCCAGAGTGCATCATGACCTGGTGGCCCTGCCACGAAAGGCCGCAATGTTCCGTAAACACCAAAAACAATGGCATTTATAGCTGCCACTCCGTATAAGGGCGAAACAATGCCTTTGAATAACCCCGGAATCTTTTTGAAGAACAAAAGTTTTAATCTGTTAGTTTGGATTCGTATTTCGTTTGCAATTAATGGTAGCGGGCAATGCCGAGATCAAAATTGGGAACTTACGGATTCTTGCTTTACTATTGTGGAAAGTGTGTGAAAGGTTCCGCGATATTTAATATTGTCCGGACTTTGGGTTTGGAGACGAACCTATAAATAAAAACAGACGACAAAGCTTTAACACGATCTTAAAATGTGCTGATAATTTATTGCTTTACATAAGTAAGTACGAAACCCAAGCTGGTGTCGAAATCGAAACTATACATTCATTGAATGAAAAACAAATCAATAAATTCTTTGCAGCAATCGTTAAATATGTAGATAACCTAGTCATCGTCAGAAGTCTTTTTTATTTTGTTGCTCTTACTGTGTGCGGGTCAAAAACGCTATTTTTCATACAATCATTGCTCAATCGAATCGTTTCTAACTCATACTACGAATATCACAAAAATAAGATCCAATGAAAGTGCACTCACTTTAACCGTGTCCAGAGGATGCCCACAAATTAGCCCAGCAGCTCCTGCAAGTAAAACAAAATTTTCCGCTTATTTTTTAGAAATCACTGCTAATAAAATTATTTACAACAGTTTATTCTGATAAGATGGACCAAATAAAAAAAGCTTTAATCTATCTATCTTAATTTCATAATGGTACTGGTATAATGCTCAATCGGTCTTTTTCTCGACTTTCTCCACATTATTACAAAAATTAGAAAATTAGAAATCTCGATTAATTTCCAGACATAATTCATACCTCCGACGCATCCAGCAAAGAAATCCAGTGCCATTTTGTTTCTCGATCGTTTTTCTTTTATTTATAATGCAATTGGACGCTGATGCTGAGCGTTGGAACCTCTGCTGCCTTTGTTCCTTTCTCAAATCCAACAATTAACAATGGCTTCCGCCAAATTGTTTTGTCCACAATAAAAGTTTTGATCACCTAAGTCTAACAAGAGCTGAAGATTTACAAACTCTTCTCTGAGTAAATTGTTGTCCAAATTTCAAGCGTAAAATCGCTCTCTCGTCGCGATAATGTATTTTTGTGTGAGAAACACTTTGAGTTAAGCTGATACAATTAGATTCCAAACACATTCTCGTAAATATTCCAAGTCTTTAGAACTTTTCACTCCTGATTTCAGACTAGACGTGAAATTGTGTAATTGGATAGTTTAATTATTTCTCCTACTTTCCCTAGGTTAAGTCCAGGAATTTTCTGATATTTGTCTTTGGTCATTGGTACTTCGTACTTAATATGGAATTGTGGGAGATGATTATAATTTTCCAAATGTTTTGACCACTCAAGACAATTTGAATTAAAACTTTCTGAAGCAACGATTTTTATTAATTGAGTGAGGACGATCGTTGATAACACATCTCATAGGGCTCAAGCGATAACGACCGCTAGGAGTGATTTATGTCACACGTATTGCTCAAAAGAGTTGAAAGGATTAGACGCAAAAAGTGATGAAGATGACGCTATTAAAGATGACCGGTCAAAGGCCAGAATCCTGGTGAGATTCTATTAAGGGGTTCAATTGAATGTAGTCACAACTAGAAAACACTGCTTCTATGTAGATCTCCACAATAACAAGTACCAATTAAGGGCTTGTTCACTGAATTCCAAAGTAAAATTTAAGAATTCATTGAATTCGGCAGAATTTCATCCGACGCAATCCAGTAAAAGTATGACTAAACTTAAGCTCTGCGTCAATACACTTTAATTAGCACACTTGGAAAGGCCCAAACACTTTATTAAATTGCAACCAAAAATAAAATTGACTCGATAGTATCAAAGCAATAATTGTATCTTCCTATGTAATCTTAAATTGCAGCAAAAAAAGACGTAGAAACTTTTTGCTAAAACTAAACTATACGACAAAAGTGACAAGTCTACGCAGCCAGTCAGGTCCAGAATCCAAGTACAAACTGGTCAATCCTGTTTCATTTCGCTGACAATATCTAAGTTTGAATTCAATTAATGTTAGCCAAACTGCTGTAAACTTGACAAAGTAATAAATTTAAAAGATCAAGTTTGCAAATTCGGATCTAAATAGGATACAAGCTTTTAGATTCGCAATGATAATTATTGGCGAAGCCAGATCTCGTGAAGTAGCAATGGCGTCGATTGCCACCAGCCAAGGCTTAGTTGATTCCATTCCACGTTGTGAGCAAGTGCATTCTGGCCAGTTTATGGTCTTTTCCTTGCGCTAACACAAAATATAAAATTGTCAACTGTATGGTCAAGGCTGAATGGAAAATTTTCAAGAAAACTGTATGGGTTACGCCAAATTGTGTTTGGCTAGTTTAGGGCTGATGAGGATTGGGCGAATCTAAAAATAAAAAATATGTAGGATATATGCATGTCTGTGTTTTCATACATGATGAAGTTTATCTTATTTGTTTTTAAAATGAAAGAATTGGGAAATCTGCGATAAAGTGAAGGTTTGGAATAGTTTGCACAAAAAACAAATATCTTTCTTTGCGAAAGCGAAGAAACAGCGCTGACGCTTAGAATTGAAATCTAATTAGTGACCTACTTCTTCCTTCTTCGTCGTATTAAAAAAGACGGAATAAAATGCAGCATTCAATTTCCCATTAGCAAATCAGCAACTCAAGAAATATATTTCCATACTTGTGTAAGGTTTTATGGAAACTTTAGTCGACTTTAGGTGATTCTATAATTTATGCAAGATGAACTTATTTAACCTTGTATAAAATTGTCGTCAGGCGAGTTACATTTTTTATGGACACACCTTCCTATCGCGTTTGGATGACCTAACGCCATTGGTGGTGGAATTTTACACTAGGCAGGAACTGGAATTTCTATTTGTTTTTCTCATTGAACATCACACTGATCACACCATGTTCGAAATTCATTGCACTGAATAAAATTATGTTTGTGTAGTTGTTTTCGAGCATCTCAATTTGCAAGAAGTATTTATTGTTCTGTTTACATTTTACCAGATGAATCGTAGTAATACAAGTATTGCCAAATTAAACTACAGAAGTTGTATGCTCCTATATTCAATGCGCTGCCATTTTTATTAAAAATACATCGACCATCCAAGAGTTGGAGCACTGCAATTATAAAGTTTACCGAACGCGAAGTCTGTTTATCTCAAAATATGAACACTATAAGGTCCAATGAACGATAGCCATTACCAGTTATAACTGAAATACGAATGTTC
>JAQGCM010001675.1:0-14104 GCA_034699705.1 Hymenaphorura dentifera | reverse complement strand
AAACACAGCCAATGCGAGTTCGAAGCGTTTGAGTTTATGTTTGTGTTCGAAATTCAAAATGCGCAATCTCTATATTCCGAACTCGTTATCTCCTCTGGAACACAAGGACCAAATATTCATTTAGTAAAATGGTACTTAAATACAGGAATGAAGATTCAGTCGTTCTTGTACTGCAGCATTAGTATTAAGATTCCCTGGTAAACTAACACTGAAATTGTAAAATTTAATGATACTTCATGCCAATTTAGCCAATTTTGACGACAAACTGCAATTTGCAAAACTCGAGACATCACAAAAATTCATAATGCAAACCATACGCTGGGTTTGGGTAGAACCTGCAAGTGGAACTCTAGCTATTTTTTACTCTAAACCATTGAGTTTTCCGTGGCAAAGATTGCCTTCAAAATACTCTGAAAAGTCGTGTCTTCGTTAGTTAGATCCGATGGAAGCAAATTCCACTTTTTAAATTGGCTTTTTGACTTGAATAAATTGTGCTGAAGTTAGCACGTTTTTTGACGTTGTTGAATTTAGAATATATATTTTGATTTTGCGGTTTTAGAAAACTGTTTTCAAACGTCGAAACTTTATATAAAATGTTCAAACCAAGGGATTGCGGGTGCAAAGGGATCCGCACGTGTTTAATATGCGAACAAGAGTTCGGTGTCCAATATCCTCAATCCGATGCAGAAGCAACCATTCAAAATGCAGAGGTGAGTACGGTGACGCTGCCAGTTTTCTAGCTTAACTATTTTTTCGCTCAAAACGTAGCTTCATATTTTATGTAATGTGGTTATGGTGGTGATGAATTTTGCAGAATGTTTTTGAGTACTGCTACCTTTGCAAGAAGGCTTGGAGTGGAAAAAATGTCTCTGTGGACCACCCCAATCATAATGGCAAGTCGTTGGAATTCGAAGGAGTACTCCTCGTGGTAGGCTATCTGAATTTAATCTCTCAATGTTTGAATCACTTGTCAATAGTTTGTGTAAAAATATTTTGGTTCATGGTGTCAATTTAGCCAGATTTTATAACGGAGGCAGAAGAGGCTGAGCTCGTCAATGGTTGTGATTCTCTTCCTTGGGATTTGTCACAAAGTGGAAGGCGAAAACAGGTAGGTAGCTATTTATTTTGAACTCAGTGTGTGGTACCTCATTTTTCATTCTTATGGATAACGACTGATGGGGTACCCCTACTAGACAAATGGACTTGTATAATTACCATTTCGAAAATGATTCTACGTTTACAAAAGTATTGAAAACTGGGAACATTTTGTCTTGAACTCTAGAATTTTGGACCAAAGACAAACTTCAAAAAGAAGAAAATCAACGGCAAGACATTTGGTGGATTTCCGAAGTTTAGCGAATTTGCTCAAGTCAAATTGAGGGAGGAGCCGCTGCTCGCAGATTTTCAAACTATTGAACAATGTGCGATCGAGTATCGTGTGGAAACTGGTGCTTGCATTGACCCTCACATTGATGATTGTTGGGTTTGGGGGGAACGAGTGATTTCGATCAATCTCCTCTCAGACTCTGCCCTCACCATGACGAAATACATTGGACCCAAAGAACGTTACAATTTGACATTTTACTACAAAAACCGTGAAGCCGAAACAGAACCTACACCAATCCAAACAGAATCTCAGTCTGTTTCTGTTCAGATTCCAATGCCTCGTAGGTCTCTCTTGGTTTTGTTTGGGCCTTCAAGATATGAGTGGGAGCATTGTGTGCTTAGGAGTGATATTACGAATCGAAGGATTTGTATGGCCTACCGAGAGTTTACTAAGGACTACCTTGAAGGTGGCCAATACTACGAACAGTTTGGACGAGAGATTTTAGATAGAGCAAACTTATTTTGGTGATTGTTATTTTTGAATCCTCTTGCAAATTAGTTTTTGTTAAGTTTATAGCCCTTATGTTATTCCAAAAAATGGTATTTAACAATTGGAATAAATCGTACCGGTTGTATTGTTGAAATCGTGCTATTTATTAGTTTGGTTGAAATTGGACAATAATAGCCTCAAAGCTCAGGTCGAAATTGAAGCAACTTCGATAAGCTCTTGTGTATTCAATATAATAGTGCATTATTCCATAGGCTGAAACACAGCAAATCAGATAAGCAACTAACATTGCTATTCGGAATTTGCAGCCCTGAAAACAATAATTTTAATTTTATTTCCATTCAATATAATCATGCAGACTTTCTGGAGTTACTGAAATGAAATTTGGACATACTGGTGCACTGACATGGAAGACACGCATGACCGGTGGAGGAAGATAACTCCTCTTGGGAACTAAATGTAATTCTTTGTCCACTTTCCTCATGTGAATCTGTAAAATGCAGTCAAGCCTTAAAAAAAGCTCGTTCACATTTTAAATCATCTGGTTTGGCCGTTCAATTACCTCCATCACAATGTAAAATGCAATTTGCACGAATAACCAAGCCACTACAAATGCGATATTCGGGCAGGACATGCATCCGGCTCGAATCCATGCTGCATTAATCATGGAGAACACTGAAAATTGCAGGAGCCGCGTTGAATTTAAGAATAATTATTGCTAAACTTGTGATTTGTGATTGCGGTACAAATTTAAGGAATATAATAAAATCTTACAGGCAAGGAAATATTCTAGCAGTCCGAAAAACCAATGGAAAAATATTTGTATTCGTCGATGTTGTGGTTTCTTGGCCCTTTGATGCCCAAGAAGGATTTGAGCAGAAAACATAAAGAGAGCAACTCCACCAAGAATTACGTGCAACAATTGATTGTTATCTTCATAGTTAAAGGCTTCGTCTCTTTTTATTTCAATCGCATAAGTGCCACCGATCATGAACATGGCAGCCAAAATCAAGCTCAAAACATGAATCGTGTACCACCAAAACTCTTGCAAGAAAAATACTTTCGAGTACGTTTCCTTGTAATATCTTGATACAAAAATTGCAAAGGGGACGAGTACAATCCAAGCTATGGTCATTTGTATGGCATGATCTTTTCTTCCTTCTAGCTGAATTTTGAATTATACTAATAAATCAATTATGTCCAAAATACTTGCGACCGAATAATTAATAGTTTCACTTTTTTACAATTACCTGTCCGACCGGTGGAGCTTTTTCGTCCGGTGGGGGAGGAGGTGTACCCTTTCTAGGGCACCTGCAGCGTTCATCAAAGGCTATTTCTTTCAACGTGGGAAATCGGTTGAATTCATATCTAGGAGTGCCTGGAGGTCTAGGTCGCTGATTTTCTTGATGCAGATGTGGTAGCGGTAGAAATGATTGTGGGGGAGATCCATGATAAAGTTTTATGTCAATGACCCAAGCTAAGGACCTAGAGTTATTACTTTCAGAAGATCATGACCTAAAAATTTACTCTACTTTTATTACTGAATTTGCTGTAGAGATTGGCCAAGCCTGCAGTAATTAGACTGGGTCCAGCCCTAGCAATTTCATATCTTCCATTCCAAGGGCAATTCTGGTCTAGGGCATCGAGTGTGACTCTGTCCACAGTGTAAGAAGGATAAGGTTCCCTGAAATAGCGAGTCTGAGAAAGTGGATTGTGACATTGTACACTTTTCCTTCGAATAAACCCCCTGGGGAAATGATCCCAGGCGCCCAACGTTTCAAGTGATGGCCTAACAAAGAAAAACATGACACATTAATTTAAATGGGTTTACAATTTACAATATACAAATTCTCCTTACCACAAAATATCATATTGAGCAGTCCACCCAAATTTTCCTGTCCTTGGGACATAAGTGCGAACGCAAGAAATTGGATTTGTCATACTGCAGAGTCTGGTCGGGTCCTGGGCGAACATATTTGTAAATCGGAAATTTATTCGGCAGTCTCTCTCCTTTGTAATTTCCCTTGCATCCTCGATGAGTAGGGTCCTGAGCAATTTATTGAAAAATCGGAAATAAATTGTTGAACATCATTATTAACTTTTAGAAATTTACTTGATGTGGATTTGGTCTGTGAAAGATGTTGGCGAAGTTGATTGTGCAAATCGCCAGGTTGCATGAATTTCGGATAATCCGGTAGCCCCACCGTATATCATCATTTGACCAGGGTGCTAATGTATTACAAATAGATTTTGAATGTACAACAGTTCGGTAGACATGAGCATCTTATCGATTACAGAACATACAGTTACAGCATCTTTATAAACAAACATGCAAGGAATTGCATCTTTGAATTCTCCTTGATGACAAGTACTTGTTGGACCACGAGGACAATTGCAGTCGTCGTCACAAGGAACTCCAGTTTCGAAATCTCCGACCGGCCAACCGTTACGGTCATGAACAACAATGAAGGCATACCTAATCATTCCAGTGGCCTTATTTTGAGCATTCAATTCAGATCGATCGCTGTAAATTCGAAAATGAAGATGGTTATGAAGATGACGCCCCTCAACCGTAATTTCAGTCACTTCGATGTGATATGGATTATTGGCAAATTGGTCTGGTCCATTTGCACTGGTTTTGAATAGGACTGTCTTAAGATCACACATTTCTTGAAAACTATAGACAGATTTGCCCGTAGCTCGTGGAATAGGAGTCATATTTGTTCTTGGAATTTCAGCAAACCCTGGGTCAGTATCGTCGTCTTTCCAAGGTGCAGCGTCAAAAATATCAGTTAGGATTTCTCTGAATTGAGGATAGTATTCGACGATTGTAGCATTTTGAACCAATACTTTGAAGTGATTGTCCAGAATACAAAAAGCGCTCAAGTCTACATTGTCGCAATACCTGGGCTGCCCGCTTATGTCGGATACCAGAGCAAGTATGAAAACAAGTACTTGACAATAGGCAGAGACTTTGCAGTTTTCCTGCATTTTTGGACGTAATTGTTGTGCAATTCGTCACTTCAATTAAGTTTGAAGTCGAAACATCTCGTGATGTGCTGTAGCCGCAGTAGCCATGCTGTCACAAAAAACAAAATTCACAATTTGTTTGACTCGGATTTCAGACCAGCTTCCATGGGGCAACGTCTATCAATTTGCACTACGATTTGCACATCTAATCGAAAAGAATCACACTACGTAGTACTATTATTGTTGTCCAAAATATAAATCTTGCCTTTACTAAGCAATTACGAGGTTGTAATTCTAAACAATTCGTAACTCTGAATTTTAAAAGAAATTCACACAATAGTAAAAAGTAGCCATTTGCTATTAAAAAATCTAAACAGTTGTAAGGTACAAAGTGCATTCGAACAAATTTTCAGATATAAAAGTTTTCAACACTTTTTACACTATTTCTTTTGATAACATTTTGGTCTCCTAAGCTTTGTGGATTTCACGAACTTCACCTGCTCAGGTCTAATTGCGGAACTGTAAAACAAAACAAAAAACGGAAATGAGCATCCGGTAGTAAATTTGTGATGAATTTGTACAGAAACTTGAGCAGTCTAGTTAAATACCTGTAAAACCAAATTCCTTCTCAATGCCGCTAATATCGTCATCAAGATTTCCTGTTTTTTCTTGTTTTGGTTTTTCCGGTGGCGGTTTCTTCTCTTCCGGCTCTCGTTTGCTCTTCCGACGGTTTTTATTCGGTTCTTCCTCTTGTTCCTCCTCTGCTTCTTCCTCTTCCTCGGCTTCCTCTTCCTCTTGAGGTTTGTTGTCAGTTGTTTGTGGCTTTTCTTCTGTTTCTTCTTCTTCCTCATCGTCATCACTCTGATTTTGTTGCGGTTTCTTGGTCTGTGGTCTGGCTGGACGCCTGTCATCCTCTTCTTCCTCTTCCTCTGGTTCTTCGTCTTCCTCTTGCGGCGGAGGTGGTTTTCGACTTCTTTTAGGTTGCGGACGCTCATCGTCGTCTTCTTCCTCGTCATCCCCTGGCGGTGGCGGTCTTCTTGGTCTTTGACGACCTCTTTGCCCTTCAGGTCTAAATTCCTCTTCATTTACTTGATAAGGTGGTGGCGGATAATCTTCTGAAGGCCCCACCGCCTGTTGATTGCCTTGATTTTGCGGAGCGGTATTTTCTTCATCATATTGTTGCAAGGTTCTGGTGTAAATTGGATCTAAAGGGGGAAGCCGAGTATCGTATTTTTCATCGTCATTGTCGAAATTGCCGACCCTTTTTTGATGTTTTTGTTCTGGCTGATTCTGGGTACGTCTGTTGTCTGGATATTCAATATTCGGATGTTCAAACCGTGGTCCGTTATCGGGTGGTGAAGGCCTTTAGATTAGAAAATGATATAGTTATTTTGAATCTAATGCAAAACCAGAAATCGTCATGTTATTACCTGAAATTATTGTCTCGCTCTGAAGGAACAAACTCACGGCCATTTGTCCCAAAATTATTGTCAAGGCTTACGAACTCCTGATTTGGTCTTCTGTCATTGTAAGCTCTTTGACTATGCTCAGTAGGTTTAACGAATTCTCCAATGTTCTCATTGGGGTCGGAGTCATAATCGTCATAACCAGGGTTTCTGTTGTTTTGCCTTCTTGGCGGGTCCCGTTCGCGCCCGCCTCTGTTTTTATTTCCCCTTCCAGAATTTCCAACGGGTTCGTCGTCGTAACCACTATCGTACCCCCTATTAATGCTATTTCTCGGCGAATTATTTCTGGAAGATTTTTTTGGTGTACTCGCATAGTCTTCTTCATCTTCGTCGTCCTTACCATCGTGTTTTTGCGGCCTATCATCCTCGTCTTCTCTCTCCGGTTCACGGCCTCGGTCCCTCCCAGAATTCCGATTGCCGTGATCTCGATTACGGTCTTGTTGTTTCGGTCTTCGGTTATACTTTTCTTCGGTATCCTGATACTGATCATCCCTGTCTCGATTATTAGGACGAGCTCGCGGCGGAGGCGGAACCGGTGGTTTTGGTTGCAATTTTGCTGGCGGCCGTGGGTCACCGTAATAATAGTCGGATGCTGGATCATTCCTAGAAGGTGGTGGATTGTAGATATTTTGGCTTGCATAGTCTGGAGTAGTCTGAGGCTGATTTATGTACAGGAAACGATTAGGGTTATTTTGAGGCACAGCTTGGTGATAAATTGGTTGGGCTGTGGGGTAGGGCCCTTGATATTGCCCGTTGTGATTTGGCTGAGCTGAAGTATAGATTGGTTGATTCTGAATTTGATATTGGGGCACATGATGTGGGGGTTGGGTTTGACCTGACGATGGATAATACGGTTGTTGTTGCTGCTGCTGCTGTGGATAATAATTCTGTGGTGGAGAAGGATTTTGAACAGGATAGCCATTATAGCCTTGATGGCCAATCTGTTGGACAGGAACCGGGGCCAAATAGACCGGTTGTGGTGTAACTTGCAAATATTGTGGAGATGTAGCAGGAGGTGCAAATTGTCTTTGTTGTTGCTGGTAGACATGCTGTGGTGCAAGGGGTTGATCCTGATGACTCAGTAAATTAGCATTGTTGTAAGGTTTTGTCTTAGCTGCAGGTCCTTGTGGGGCATACTTGATCCCAGGAGCCCTCTCGTTGTACCGATTGTTGACTTCGTTTGGTTCATTGTCGTTGTCTGTATATTTATGTTCAAACACGCCCCCCGGTTCTTTATAGAACGGTAAATTATCATTTGCATCGTTGTCTGGGCTCGATTTGATTTTGATGTGAGAATTCTTTACACCAGAAGAAGCTGATTGTGGAAGTGGATGGACTGTCGTCTTTTTTGGGGTTGGAGTCGTCGACGGAGTACGAGATCGTGAAGGGAGCGAACGATACGTGCTGGGACGCGTCACCGAATCAAATTTCGGCGGAGCAGCCAACGTTGGTTTTGGTGTCGAAGTCCCAGAATCTACTTTGGAGCCAAAGGTCAGCTGAGCCGCCCGGTAATCTTGGACATCTTGGACAGTCAAATCGTCCTCATTGTGAGGAATACTGATTGGATCTTGAGTCGGCGCATAGATATGATTGTGAGGAGAATGGAGTTTCCGATAACGTTTAATGGGACGCTTAATAGGTGTTTCGACAGGTTTGGAAGTTTCTGTTGTTGTCGCCACTGTAGTTGTGAAATGAAAAGGCATTTTTGTTGGCCGATTTCCTCCGATTTGATCTGCTGTAATGTAGCGAGTTTCTTCCTGTTCAATTTGCTCCTCATCCATTTCAGAAGATCCTACTTGAAGTTTTTCCTTCGGACTCTCTGTCCCGGAAGTTGAGGAAGGAACGGTCGTCGTCTGTACAATAGCCATCAATGTTACCTTTGATTTGAACTCTTGGTTTGGAGGATTGTTGCTCAAATGTCCGCCTACTTTTGTTCCTGGTGGTGTTCCAAGCTCCGAAGTATCAGCTGGGATATCTTTTTTGGTGGGTTCGTCGTCGACTTCTTCATCAGATTCGCCTGGTACATTTTTGTATCCAAAATCTGTCCCACCATATCCCCGCATCTTGCGATTGGTCAATTTCCTCAGCCGGTCTAAAACCGTGTAGGGCTTCTTTGTAATATTCCTGGTTCTAAAAGAAGCTTCTGTGAGATCACTTATCCGTGATGTCATAATGGCCGTCGAGGACGCTCCTGTGTTCTCCTCTTTAGATGTTATTGGCCCTTTTGGCCGCAGACTTAATGTTAGGACAATTCCAGGTTTCTTGAATCGGCTTTTCAGTGGGTTATCCTGTGACGTATTTAAAAATGGCGGAGAACCGCTCGTACTTTTTGACAGCGTCGATGCAGCCAGGTGGAAGTGAGCGTCCTTCCCTTGAAAGACAGATCCTGTTGAGCCTAAATTTAGAATAAATTGTTTAGTTTCTTCCTCGCAAATTCTCCAATTCGGAAGTAAAATCTGCAAATCGCTAGCAGGATGTAAGATGTAACGGAAAGTGTCGAATTTTGAGTAGAGGGACGAATGAATTGATTCTTAACCGATTGAATGTAATCACACCCCATGAAGACACTCTCAAGTATTCACGTCAGTTGAACAGAAGAAGTCAGGCTTGATCAGTCAATTATAAACAAGAACTAAATGCGGCAAGGCTTTCCAATTTTTGGTGCACTCGTCTCGGTGTTTGCATCGGGCTTTAAATCTATTTTGTATTGAACTAAATTTTATTTGCTATTTCGAATTGACGTGAAAGGTGAATCATGGCATGACCTCCTAATAAGTTGACGATTTGAATCAACGAAAAAACAAAGACATTATTCTTTTGAAATGTAAAAATAAATTACACATTCGGCCCATAAAGACGTATGTTGAAGAGTATTTTCATTGTTTAAGATTTTCGCTATCATCACGCGATTAGTTGATTTGGTGCGTGTAATTTATGCCACAAAAACTTTTAATTGCGTTGCAGCGAATATCTGGTAAATTAATGTATGATTCGATTCGAACCGAATAGTAGATGTTCATACTCACTTTTATTCTCCAGATTTTCAATCGCATGCGCATGGCCGCTGATTTCCGTTGAATGGATGAAGCCGACTGCAAAAATAATTGGCACCTAAGACAAAGTGACAAAGGAAAACTTTAAACTAAACAATTCTGGAACTAAAATATTATTATCATATGAGATGCACGTACA
Organism: Hymenaphorura dentifera; assembly: GCA_034699705.1. Lineage (NCBI taxonomy): Eukaryota > Metazoa > Arthropoda > Collembola > Poduromorpha > Onychiuridae > Hymenaphorura > Hymenaphorura dentifera. The sequence continues at coordinate 4,642 of JAQGCM010001675.1, read as the reverse complement.
ATTTTAGAGATTCGTTGATAGGAAATCCAATTCATTATCTCCGCAAGTCAAAGCTTACTCCACACATTCATGGGATGAATGGAGCAATTCCCAGATTTAGGTCAGGTTGGCTTTGTAAACATATGTGTGATTTGACAAGCAAAAAAGCGTGTGGAAAAACACAAATCGATTTTAAATTGAACATTCACAAATATCAGCAATCGTTTTGTTGCCAAATTCGTTTTTTTTTGTCACTTTAATCACCACAAAGCACACTGAATTCTTGCAACAAAACCAAACGCAAAGAAGGAGATTTAGCGTTATAAAAAATCCCCATCACGTCGTCTCATTTGGAACGACAACTTAAAACTGATTCATTCATTGACTCGAGTCTATAAAATTGGTTTGAGTTTACAGATCTACTGACATTGTTATTTTCCAAATTCCAAAAAAAATCTTAAAGGTACATTATTTCACCCAAACCAGCTCATTCTTGCATCTAGAATGTAGCAGCACCCCTTGGGTTTTAAGTCTAAATGCTTTGTTAGCAAAAATCTTCTGTTTTGCTATTAAAAACTGAATGAACGCATCTCTTCTCTACGTGTGGGGTAAAAATAATCTCTCGCGTTGAAGTCGATGATGAGGATGAGGATGGTACATTAAAATCCCACATTGTTCATCTCAAACAAGTGTAACAATACATTTGCACTTTGTATAAAATACTTAAACCTGTAAGGTGTGATTTTAATTTTAACATCTTAGACTGAGTCTGTCTGTCTGAGACCACAGAGTCTTGAATAAGCTGAAGTTCACGGTGGATTAGCCTCTTCAATGACTCAAGCATCATTAAACGTTTCGAAAGAATGTGAATAATCCAGTGATGTGTGTAACTGCGGTTATGAACGAGATGTGGCTCAGGTTGAGCATTAAGAAGATTAAAAGTAAAATATTAGATTTTCTTTGGTTTCTTGCACTTTCTTTATTTCATGTCACTGTCAACTCACAAATTGCTCAAACAAAAACTCATCAAAAACTTCAAGCATACATGTTATGACCTAAGTGAATCATTTGAGGAATAATGCCAAGCCATAATTTCAACTGAGTGACATCATTTTAAATGCACTTGAATTTTGTTACAAAGCTGCAAATTGCTCAAATTTAGTGCACTGTAGTGCAGCTTCAAAATGTTTTTGTGATGAGTGCAGATCTTCTTCACGGAATAACAAGAATTTATATCACAATTTGAGCCCTTCTTGTTTTGTGGCCTAGGTTTGCGTTGCTACTACAGCATAACAGGATTTACGTTCAAAATTGGTAAATGTGGACAGGACAGACTGCCTAGAAATGTAATTCCAAAATTATTTAAAGCCATCAGAGATAATGCTACATTACTTCACAACTGCACTTTTCAGATGAATTGGTTGACGAATTTCTGTTTCCTGACGTGCTTTGACAATGCTCAAAACAGTCGCTAGTTTACAACACTTGTGGACATGACTGGCAGGCAGTCCTTTGTTTGTGGGACATTTAGACTTACGTAGGTTAGCAAATTCAATTCTAAATACATCATGCAGTTATCTGTGCCAATTGCGTGGATGGGATTATGTAACTTTTGACTTAGAATAAAATTTGAACTAATATTTCGTCATCGCTGCGAGTTTCTTAATTAATTGGAGTAGACAAAAGGTTGATGAACATATATAACGAGAATCCAAGTTAAATTGGACACTCGACTCAAACTTTACGACATAAATATATTCGTATTGAAGAAAACATTTTGGAAAAACTACAACATGTCGTTCAAACCAATAATGGTAATCTAACTGAACGTAATCACTCAATTTCGTTCAACAAAGCGATGTAATATTTGCAGAAAGGATTTAACAAAAACGATCTCTTTTCTGATCACAGATTTGTTTTGCGGCACTTACGTGCATTGTTCTTGTGAGTCAAAGTGTTGACGCTGGTTATGGAAATGCTGCTGGAGCCGGCTATGGCTCCTTCGGAAGTGGCAGTGGTGGTCATGGAAGTGGAAGTGGCGGGAGAGCTGGTTCATTCACAGGAGGCTATGGAGGTTAAAGTGAAATCGAAAGCGATAGTGCAATTGTTGTTAACAGAATGCAAGTACTGCTGACCTGTTGAACAGTTCAAAAAAAATCAAGAATGGCTCAAGCATTGCAAAACCCCGATTTCGTCAGATGTTAGCTAACCGGAGAGTCACTGTTTGGATTGAGATTATAACACCTCCGCAAAATGCTCTAATTAATTATTGCTAAACGTAAACCAATTTGGAGAACCGAAACCTTTATAAAACCGTCGCAAGCTCCGCTTAGATTTAGTCAGTCGTGGTATTTGATTTGGACAAATAAAATTCTCGTGCAACAATCATGGCCTACCTAAAGAGTAATCTGTCATTACCAATTTGCTTTTTGGTTATTATCTATGTGTGCTGTTCTTTCGACATTGTTAGTGCTGGAGGAAGAAATACGGGTTTTATTGGAGGATCGTATGCTGGATTCAGTGGCGGTGGCGGTGGGAATTACGGCAGTTACGGAAGTTATGGCGGGTTCGGGGGGTATTCTGGCGGGGGGTTTGGTGGGATCCTTGGTGGAGTTGGACGTCTTGGTGGTGGGAGTCACTATGGCTAAAAACACAGTTCGTAAATGCTTGCAGAAACACAATTTCATTTAGGCCAGGCTTTTAATGTATTGGATAATTTTGCGAAATTTGTGAATAAAAATATGTCTGCAATACTTACGCTGCACGTTGGCTACCATTCGTTGTTTAAATTATTCATACAAAACGTTTAGGAAGTGTTTTGTTCAAAACGTTCGAACTCAGAGAGTACAACCAAGCACGCAATCATTGGTTTATTGGCTCATCCAAAGCAATAAGATACAATTTATTTTGTTTTTATTTCATGCCTTAACAATTCTAATTTTAAATACAAAAGCAGCCAGCCAGCCAGCCTGGTCAGCTTAGCTTACCATTTGCTTCTTGGGAATTAATGATGAATTGAGTGACTGCATTCTGCTGCTCCATCAACTAGTGAGCATTAGCAATAGCAAAGAACTCAAACTAAAATCTCTAAGCACATCCCCATACCACACGATTGTCCTAAAAAGCGAGAGTAAGAGTGTGACAAATGTACTCCGACTCAGTGCATTCGTTTTCTTGCTTGCACTGCATGCACTACATTTTTGGTAAATCTGACACAAAAAGCACATCTGCAATCTGAAGGAACCAACTGAATTAGCATGGCGTGAGAGCACTTAGTAATCACTAGAGTGGTCCGGGCGCAATAAGAGTTTTGTATCAAACCTATGAACATTGTCTTTAGACGAATGAATTTCTCAATTTCCAACCAAGCAGCAATTTAAGCTGCGTGGAAGTGAGTTTTGCTCGCTTCCAATTGCATGGAACTTTGACGAAGATCCATCTGCATGCGCATGCATAGAATTTGCACTTTGGATTAGGCAGAGTCCCTTCATCCAAAATTTAACACTTATCATAGGATTTTGACAATATCTGCCAAACTTCGCTGTACTGTGCATTACAGTATTAAACCCATTTTCAAAGTGCGTATAACTTACTCAAATCGATTTAACATGCATTCTCATACATCCACTCCCACAAATGTACTACAATTAGGCAAAAAAAACTTCATCTAACAACCTAGCAAAGTTCTTACACCTTTCGCTACCAGAATTGCATAATTTCAGATTTAAGCTTGCTCTTTGAATAAGACTGATTCAGATTTGCTCCATTAACTTCGCCTACAGCGTACAATCCAGAAACAAGGGAATGCCTGTACTACTTTCAAAGTCTGACGATTCATTTGGGTCAACTCTGCTCTGGTCGGTCCAAGTTATGCAGCTTGGCGCTCAGGCACACTTGGATTCAGGAAATGCTGTCTCATGCCCTCGCGCTCAACTCAAGTCAATTTTTATTATTTTTACTATAATCCAACTTAATTCGCACAAATCCGCGATCTCATCGGGGTTAAGTAAACTGCAAGCGCAGATCTCGATTTGAGTTTGGGAATATGGCAGTCTGTTTGAGTATAAATACTCAAACAGTCGTTGTAACAAAGTATCATTGTTTCTTACAACTACTCCTTGCCACAAAGTAACAAAGACATCTCGAGTTATTCAAATTTCGAATAAATTTCAAAATGTTTTCTGGAAAAATTGCGATTGCTTTTCTCTTCGTTCTCTTCGCGTGCTTGGCGGTAACTTTTCAAACCGCCGAAGCTGGATATCGCCGTCGTCACTATGGGTTCGGTGTTCTTTAGCAATGTCATAACTCCAAGCATTCAGACGACTGTTTTATATTTTTTATTTTTTAGGGGATATGGCCATGGGGGTGGTGGCGGTGGCGGATATGGCCACAGAGGAGGTCATAGAGGTGGATACGGTAAGTAAGGTCAAAGGTCAAACTTTGTGCCAATCAAAAAACGGTTAAAGTAATTAAGGGGAGTATTGCTGGCGTAGTGGTCTAGCTCTTAATGCAATTAATACACCCAGTCTGACATAGGGTTCGAATCCTTGTGGCTCTGAAATTTCCACCTTTCCCTCTCCATGAGTCACAGATGACGCTGCCGTCGCTTCGCTAGTCCAGATGAGTAGTCTCATTCATTCTCGCTCACGGAGAGGAGTTGGCT
>JAQGCM010001674.1:0-14112 GCA_034699705.1 Hymenaphorura dentifera | reverse complement strand
AATAGTGGAAAAATAACAAACTATTTCAAATTTTACCGCAAAGTTGAGCAAAAAAACCGACATGTCGGTTTTTCTTTTCGGACCGCAAAGCAACCGCAAAGTTGCGCAATATTGCTCTTCAACCGCAAAGTGCTTTGCCGGAGGTATTCCACTGAGCAAAGTTTTGTGGTTCAACTTTGCGGTTAGCTTTGCGGTCCGCAAAAGTTTTGGTGGAATCGGACCTTAAGAATGTGCTTTGGGTTGACAGCACCTAGTACTTTTCAGCGGTTGAAATTTCTAGACTAGAGTTGGTACTTTTCTGAAGGCAAAGCTGACATTGAAGCAGATCAAGTGTAAATTTGCTGAGTTAGAAGTCAAGTTCCCTGGTCACTGGAACTGGTCAGATGGAATCAAAGTGAATCCAGAAAAGATAGTGAAATTCAATTTCCTAAGTCTCAGAAAGTGTCTGCATAAAAGTAAAATGAACAAATTCTCTCGTCATTACTGACCTTAACGGATTTGGATGATTTTTAAGACTTCATGCTTCGATCATCAGCAAATTCATTTCAAACCGTCGGTACTCCTATCCGGGCAATCCGGAGACGTCTCCAATACGTGCTCTCCGCCTCAGTGCCTAACCATCGCCCAAGAAGAAGAAAAAACTACCCAAAATAATAATTCTTGAATTTGATTCGTATTCCAAAACCGAACAAAATAAAATCAAGTTTTTGCATACCAGTTAAAGAGAATCATTTGGATTCGAATGCTCAATATTTCCATAATCGAATTCGATAGTCCTGTTCACTTCATTTTCATTTCTTCGCTGAGCTGCTGTGCTCTGAAATCGTTTCGCAGAACAAAGTTAAATCCAGACCAGACAATAAATTTTATTAAAGTTAAAATTCAAAATTCGTACCTTTCCATTCCAATAGAACTGGAAAAATCAAAATTTCACTAATTTGACGGATAACTTCGAAATGTTTAATTGCATTCTATACTAGTCAAGGGTAAAGTCGGGAGCGATTTTCCGGCACGTCTATCCTCTCTGAAAAATCTGAAGAACTAAAAAGTCAAAACCAAAACAACTCAGTTTACAAATTTCCTAAGATCTGTTTTGTTACTAAGGTAACTGTGCTTTGATTAATGCCCATGAGAACTGAACCGTTTTAGACACGCCTGAGAGTCCACAATTTGGTAGCTGTAGATTGAATTTTAAGTACATTGCTTGCATTGCAATTAATTTGGCAGATTAAAGCAAGTCAAGTTAACACTAGTTTAAAATGTATAGAATCACTTTATTTCGTTTTATTTCTTGAATGTTTTGATAGTTTTATGAAATACAATGCATCGGCATCGGGTGACAACAAATTGTAAAAATATCTGAACGATTATTGGTTTTACACAAACAAGTAGTTCTATTAAAATTTTGTTGGATACTCAATGAACACAGCCGAAGCAAGCGGAACTATTAATTAATATATTGCACGACAATAGACAATGGTTCGTACATTGTACTTTGTACTGCACCAAAATCCTTTGCTTTTTGGTTTCATGGTTGAATAGTTCGCTTTCTAAAGATGCCGTCCGACGAAAGATGCAATGATACTATTGACAGCTCTGAGCAAACATTTTGTCTTGTAAGAACACTGACTTAGAGCTCCGATTTCAAGAATATTCTATTCGCTTAAAACTACGCACGACAAACAAAAATGTGTGCTCAAAAAACGAACTCAGCAGACCACTTTTGAGGTTCAAATGCGAATTTACTTTATTTGAAGAGTTATAAAATATTTTCATTTACAAAATAACAGCCAATTACATATCTAATACTACAATGTCACAATCACAATGCCATCATCGTTCACAATATTTTTAATTGCACACAGAAACGCTCCACTACAAAAACGATTAGTAAATAATCTAAATAACCACCATAATATGAATTGACTTCTACTTCAACAGTACTAGTACGTACGTGTTATAAAATTAGCATTCATTTAGAATTCAAACTTGAGCTACTTTGTGCACTAATTCGCAACAATCTGCCAAAAGCTCCCTGAATAAAATGTAAATAATTACAAAAATAAAAATATGGTATTCTTACAACAATTATTAAGATATATACCTTGCGAATTTCTTGCTATCATTCAATCTAATATCTCTATCTCTGGCAACTCACCGTTGTTATGCGTCCGCTCATGAAGACGTCTGGTTGACCTTCTTCCAAACCGTTTCGGGCAAAAATTGCACAGAAAAGGTCTTTCACCAGTGTGAGTGACTTGATGAGCATTGAGGACAGATCGTTGTTTAAATTTAGCTGGACACCTCTTGCACTGAAAGGGTCTCTCACCAGTATGTGTCCTCACGTGTTCCTTCATATTAAACTTTGACGAACACATGTGAGGACAATATGGACACTTGACTACTACTTGCTTTGCGTGGGCAGCAATATGTACGTTGAACTCTGACTCGCAATTAAAACCAGATGAACACATTGAGCAATGATAATTGAACTCAACGGCAGGGTGCACATTCGCCATGTGAGAACGCAACCGATGAGGGGCTGTAAATGTGTCATAGCACATTGTGCATTTAAATAGTTTCGAGGTTTTCTTAATTGTACGCCGCCGAGGGCCAACTGTTATTCTAGTTCCTCGAAGCCCTGTCGTCGATTGAGAAGACGAAGGACTATTCCTGCTTTCCATTGAGTGCAAATTAACGTGTTCCTCCACCAGGCGGGCATCATAGAATACAGCTCCGCATTTGCCGCAAACAAAGCCTACGTTTACAAAAATTAAATATTAAACCATAATTTCCAGGATTTAATCATACAAAAGTTCAAAAGCCAAAATTTATTTTTGAAATAACCGTCATTATTCGGATCATCAAATGTTTGGTCATTTGTCTCCGGCAGTCTAGGTTTGATATCGCCAACATTGCCAATGCAGTCGCCTAGAATATTTTCCTCCATGAATCCATTTGCAGGAGTATTTATGGGGGATGGCAGTGGATTCCTAGGAACAAATTATTGTAAGGATGAAGTCGTTGCCACTGTCCAACTTTCACTTTGTCCAAGAATTGAAATATTAGCCTCCCCATGTACATCTTCATTTAAAAATAAATACAATAATCACCGCATTTCTGGAGTTGAGTAAAATGGACCAGTTTCATGATCATCGTTGGGGTTTTCGTCAAATCCCACCTCGAGGTAATCTGCTGGACAGTTAGATTCCGTTATGATTTCTAGTGGTGACGGATCAGGGGCATGAAAAGTGAGGGTTTCAGAAATATTCTCAGTAGCTCTTGCAATCTTCAGTCTTGGAATAGAAACGCTCTTCAGAATACGTGGGCTATTCTTGTCCGAACTAATTATGTCTTTCCGATGTTTTCGTTTTAATTTGGACAGCATCGAAGCAATGGTTCTTGCCTTTAGTTCTACAATAAAAAAAACAAGAATATTCACTAATTTTGAATAATTGACAATCGAATAACAGGCAATTACAATTTAACAGTTTTCACAACAATAGTGAACGTGTTTGGCGTACCTTTAACAATTTCTTGCCTAAATTGATCAATGGGCTGCAGCTTTTGCCATTGTAGAGGATCATTATTGGAATTTGTAAGATCAATTTTATGAGCATTTCCTTTGAAGATCAATTCAATTTCAAGCTTGTATTGGAGAACTTCATTCTCTAGTAGTTCTAATTGCTCCAGTGCAGCTTGAATTTTTGTAATTTTCTCCAGACATTGTGAGCAATAGCAAACTTCATTGTTAAATTTATTCCAGTTAGGCTCCACGTGGGGCATGTCTAGGATGTGGGATAAAATGTATGAACTTTCGGAAAATGTCAACAATGGCGAAAATGATGACGAATCTTTGCCATTCCTGCCTTGAGGAATAATTTGAGCACACATGAAACAAGGGCAATCTTGTTGGAGATTCCTGGCCGTGGCCATCTTTCTACAGAAGCTTGGCAAATTTATTTTCTTGATTGTACAAGAAAAATTGGTTACTAACTAAATTAAAAATTCTAATTAACTACTGCAAAGAAGAAATTTGATCTGACATATCATATGGATTTTGAATTTGACGACAGAAATAATCAATTTTTCTGTAATTTTGATGGTCAAGCTACCAGCAAGGGAATTTCTATGTCGGTCTTGCTCTTGTCCCGATTTCATGTGCGAAAAGAAGAAAAAATGCATATTATGTTTATAATTAAACAAATTTAAATATTTTTCAATTTATTTAATAGCTGGAAAACGGCAAGTGGAACTCAAATATGACCATTCTGGAAATCCGAGATTAAGCAGTAGTTCTAGCTCGGCGTCAGCAGCAGTAAATTCGTATTTGGCGAGCGAGTCATCCCCTCATCCCGCATCCACCAAGGTCAATCAATGTACTTGCGAATTGTTGCCAACAACTGTTCATATTTTGGCAACGACACATTTAAGTTTTGGCAACAATTTGCTGATCAAATTCAACAAAATATAGCTAGATTTTGGAAGGATTTGAACCATTCTATTCTTCGGATTCAAAAAATGTAGGGCTTTCTTTTCTACATCTCGAGTGCCTGTTGTGAAGTGAATTTTAGCAAAATAATGAAGAACGAGAATACCTTGGGCCCTGGGCTATAAATTTCAAATTTACTTGTGTAACCAATTACGTAAATATTTAATTTGAGAAGTTCGATACTTTTAATGAGTCTGTTCTTGGAAATCTCCATGGCGGGTTCTAGTTCGATCTAGACACCTTGTCGGGTTGTGAGTTTTGTTCAATTATCTATTAGCGAATTAAAATATTTAGGTGCTCTGATTTCCATTTGATTCTATTGTTGGTTTGCATTTTATGACTAGACCTCGTGAAACACGTGCAGGCTGAAAAATTATCATTTCAAATGAACTTTGATGAGTAAAACTACTTGTCTGTCCGAACAAATGTTAGCGCTAACGCTACGCTAACGATCATCATCATTACTATGATTATTACTCCATATTCTATTTAACAATTAACAAAGAAGAAGCCTGGGAATTCAGAACGAGTTTGTAAGAACACTAATTACTATTATGTCGTCCCGTATCCCATAATGCCAGACCGAGCATATAAATATGTACAGTACTCTGTATTCTTCTACTTTTGCATGGGTATTATGAATGAATGATTTCAAATTCTAATTAGCATTTCCTTTCACCGTTTTCTCATTTCCTGTCTTTAGGAAATGAAACGGTAAATTTTTGAAGCAATCAGAAAATGAGAAATAATCGTTCGAAAGAATGAGTTTGACGAGATCAGTTTGATTTCCGCTACGAGAAGATAAGTTTACAAATAGATTTAGGTTGAATTGATTTGCAAATGTTTGATGATTTTCAAATGAATCGTCCGTCGAAATGATGAGGAAATATGGAACCGATTAAGTGAAACATATCAACAATCATTTGCTTGCAAACCCTGCAGTCGCACCAAGCAGTTCTAATTTTTTTTATATAAATATGTATTTCCAACACAATTCAAATGATCCCAAATCAGATTTAATACGAATTGGCAAAAACTAAAAACTAGGTACTCCAAAACTGCTAATCTAAGTTGTAAGCTTAAACAATCTTGAACGATCTTATAAGTTGGCCTTCTTAAGAAGTAATTTTGTATTAAATTTATACATTGCAAAAATCCAGATTTTTCTAAAATTTAAGTTGTAGCAGCATAATGTTCTGCAATATGTAATACATTGGGCTCAAACTGTAGACTCCGGTAGGATTTCAATTTGTACATTCGTCATGCCTGGCTTTTTGGCATAGGAATTTAGCTTAAGTGTACGCTAAATTCCTAATCGAGTCGATTACGTCCGAATCCCAGGTATAAACATCGTCTGTGCGAAATTTCTCGGATGTCCAATTTGATGTTTCAGCCCTCAGCTTTGAATTGCAGGTTGTAAGAGTACACCCGGTGAACTTTTCGCAAGCATTCCAACCCCGGCAGGACAAGAGTTCTGTTATTGATGGCTTCCAAAGTACATATTGTTGTGCATGCCAGTTATTGTTACAGATACAGATACCAGCAAAATTAGAACTGTTTTCGTACTTATGAGTAGAAGGCAAGGGTTATCCGTTCAGGTCGCATTGTTGTAGCTGCACAGTGGACAAAATGTGAGCCAGCCTGCCACCCACCATAACCATGACCGTATTACCCTCACTACACTACCTTTGCCTTGGCATTGCCATTGTTGTCATCACCATCAGCGTTAAAGTTAAGGAGTTGAGAAAAGCTCCTTCTAAGTACCAAAAAGTACAGTATTGTTCCTGCTGATGTTTTCGTTCTGATCGTGCCAGCCGCCACTATAAGCAACAAGCAACAGCAACTCGGCAAACAAATCACCAAAACCCAAAACTGCTTGCGCCTGGCTTGGCTGTTGTGGTTGAAGTTTTTGGAGAAACTCTCTCCTCTCGAATCTCAAACTACTCAGTCACTCGTGTGTCTCACTTTTATTCAATTTCTTGTTGCAGGAAGCACGACTAGTGCAGTGAGCTTGCGGTGAGCTGATTTTGTACCGTGCTAAGTGCTAGGAAAAGTGTCGTTGTCGTTTAAGGAAGTTGATGAATAATTGAGGAATTAGTTGGTTTTTAGCAATAATTGAGAAATTGTGTCAAATTAAATTTTGTGACATTTGGGATTTGGAATGGGAAGCCTGAAAAGGCGTGAGTGGTGGTGCCCGATTTCGCTGTTTGTTGTTTTCGTCGCATTCATTTCTTCGGCTCAACAATCGCAAGGAGCTTATAATGAACGTAAGATTTGGGTGACTTTTTGGTAAATTTTGAGAGAAAATTTTTAAGGTTTGCAATGGAAACGTCAAGCAAGTAATTTGCTATCTGCACAATTATCGAGTACTTTTGAATTTTAATTTTTGCGAGTAATTTGGTCCAAATTAGCGCAAGCGTTCACGTAAAATAAAACTGATCAAATGCTTCATAGTTATAAGTTCAGAACAAGAACATTTCATTCCAAATCAATTCAGAATCAAAATCTGCATCAAAAACAAAACATTCTTGTGAAGATTTCAGATAATTTTCAAACCAACGAATACTCAGAAAACGGGTAGAAAAATAGACAGATAACGGTACAAATCGAGGATCAATTATGCGGACTTCCGTTGTTTGCGCTTCTTTCCTCGGAGTCCAGCCCTGATCCAGTATAGTATCCGTTGTTCTGATCCCAAGTTCAGGGCCAGTTCCTTGGACTTGCACTTTGTTATGTACAAATTTTGAAAGGTTTTGTTCTCATTCTGATCTTAAGGGTTCAGTTCCTGTTCACTGTTCACATTCTATCTTCTTATCCTTGCCTTTCTTTTCCTTAAACTCACCTGTGTCGTGCCGACCTGTCCTACTTCGTACTTCATATATTTCATTTTGTTGAAGAAATACCTTGAGAGAATTCGGTTGGAGTTGGATTGGATGGAGGGGTGAAACTGACGTAAAGTTCCTGTTCAAGTCATGGGATACATATGCATACATACCCTGAAGGCATTGTTGAAGGGAATGTCTAAATAAATTGCTGAAAAACCGGTACCCTTTAGCCCTTATCGGGTAGAAATTAATTGAACTCTCTCTGTCTCTAAATTAATCTGAAAGGTTCCTCTTCCTACCCATGTAGATCTCTCAAATATTTCTATTTCCAGAGTTCATTTGAAACGTTCAAAATTCCAATCATCCGAATTTTGAGGCCACTTGTAAAACTTTTAAAGCCGCTCTGAGCTGACCAGCTGATAGATGAGAAATCTGCACCTCATCTGAGTCATATCCTGATTGTTGTACCTGTACCTCCATACTCCACATAAAATGTCATGAACGTTTTGTTGTGCGAAAAGCCATGGCCAACGACAATGACTGTGAATGATGATAATTGATAAGTGTCACTCGTCCAAACGTACCTCTGCTGTCCCTATCTCGTCGTCGTCGGCTTTTAATGCCTATCCAAGTTTACAGTTAGTTAGGCCAAGTTACAATTTACACACTTGGCAAAATATGCTCCAAATAAATACGCAGACTTTTCTTTGCAGTTTCCTTACACATTTCATTGTTGCGACACGAGTTCACAAGCAGGCAGAGGCAGATACAGACATTCCAAACCAAAATTTCAATATAATTTTCTCACTATAAATCGCTTATAAAGTTCCTTGTAAAAAATCGCAACAATTAAAATCGATCCGATGCGTGCATCGGTTTTAAATATTTCTTAGCCAAGTAAGTATGAGTGTTTAACTCATTGTTGTGAACATTAGAGTTTTCATGGTGGCCGTATTTGATTTTTTTGAACAAATGATTCCTCTCTTCATCCTCATCTTCATTTCATTGTTTTGGGGTCACGCAGATTTCATTCCATTTCACTTGAGTAGGTTAGAGAAAGGAAAATGCACTTTGTACATTGTAGTATAGCCAATCCATGCATGCTTTGATTTTACATTTTGCACATTGAATGTGCTTGCGAAAAGTGCGTAAATTTGCCATACATGGCATGGGCTTATTGTTGCATTTTGAATTTGATCTGATGAATGCACTGCTGCTGCTACAGATGCAGTCTCCTTGCTCCGTACTGCACTGCAGTTTTCCATCTATGAAAAGTTAGGGTTAAATACGTAACGGGACTTGTGAGTCTGACTGAGTCTGAATTGAATGGGTTAAGCTCCTGAGCTTAAGCTCAAGGCTAATTTGGTGGTATAATTCACACATAGTCCACGATTTTCACATGTTTATTTACATTTCTTGTTTCGTTTTGTGTACATTTACAGTTTAGAAGAAATGCAAGGTTTAGGTATGCAGTGAATTTTAATATTTTTAACCTTAGAATTGAACTCTACCTGAAAGGACACGACACGAGTTTGGGCTTCAATGCAATGCTCAAAACCGAACTTTCCGGGGACTTTTAGACGAAAAGCTATTGCATCAAAAGTTCCAATTAATTTTAAAAGTTAGGGCTTCGGAGGACCGAAACTTTGAAAGCTTTGGTACAAAACAATCAAATTTTCTAATAGTAAGACACCAAGAAATCGCAAACATGGACAAGAATCATATGCTTTTATGGCTTGAGAGAATTTTGCAGCATTTTTAACTTTGAAGTTTTGTTTTACTCTGTGAAATATTTCAGCAACAGCTGAAAAATGGAAAATATGAGTTTATCGCGAAACCATGGGACGGCTGCACTGGTTCGCCCTTTGTAATTTCTATGCCGTTCTCATTTTTACACATTTTGTGCACATTTTGTATCGTGCATTGCATTGAATCTGACACCACTTTTTGATCCATGTGTGTAATTATTATGCATTATTCTATTGAAATGCATTGCATTTGCATTGCATGTAGAATTCATTGTCTTTTGTCACATAGTAAACTGCAAACTTACAACTTCCTCACCTAACTGTTCGGCTCAATTTCAGATGCTTGGCCTTTGTAGGTTAGTTGTTTTTGGACCGGATGTGTTAAAGCAAAGTACATAAAAAGTACAATACAATACAATCAAAAGCAAGCAATGAGAATTCGCATGTACAACAATGTGCCTTCTTCTTCTTCAACAATGCAATTTTTGTGTGCATCTTGGAACAACCTAATGCAAAACTCGTGGCTCTACTATTCCTCGATTCCGCCACGATATGCGATATAGTATCGTCGACTCGACATTTTATTTGTTGTTCGACATACTCCTTTGTGCGTAAACGATTCAATCATTCACAGAATTAAGGTTCACACGGCGGCTCCTATTTCACAGAAACGTACACACATACATAATTTCACACATGCAGTGCAAATGTGCAAAATTTGCACACTGGCTGGTCCTGCTTTTTTGCACTCAACGTTAACGCAGAGCACCGCAGCGTCAAGGCTTTCCTTTTTTCTGCTTTGCTAATTAAACCAACGTTTTGAGTACAAGTTAAGTTAATGGACTATGTGAAATGTGATTTAGTGCAGTGCGATGCGTATGGGCTACGCAATAGGCCATGAAGTTTACTTTGATCTTAAGGTCAGATTTTGACTAGTAAAAAAGTGCGTGCGGCTGGCACACGCATTTTTTGGTACCTGGCATGGCTGCGAGAATTATTTGTTTGGAAATTCAAGGGAAGGTAGGTTTGATTTGAAGGTATTTTTATTTCTAGAGTACGCGTGGTCCACCTCCACGTGCTCTTAAAATTTGATTTATTAGAAACTCAACATTACACATCAATCAGTGGTTTTGTAGTTAATTTCATTGCTAAAATCATGTCACTTTCTTTTGCAACTGTTAAATGGGAACAAGGATATGAAAGTTATGAATTATACGGGCCAGGCCAAGCTTTAAAATTTTAGTACGGAAACTTTTCAAAAAATGGACGTCTTGGCTTGGCATTTCTATTTTATTACTCAGAATATTGACATGTTCGTATAGTAAATAGCATTCGCTGGAAGACAAAATAAAATTTAATGGTAGAAAATATGAAATTTAGTGAGTTGTTAGAACAATTGACGAAAACATGTATGACGACAGTGGACTGATTTTTTTAAAGTACTACATTTTCAGACGAAAACAAAAATGTACACAACTACAGTTAGAGTAGCCATTCCGCAAGGCCGACATTGTCTTTGTCATTGTCATAATTCTAAACAATTAGCATACAAAACAAATAAAATACAAAAACAAGTGAGCGAAAGTTTATGCAAAATTTGCATGCAAATTCCGTTCATTTTTATGGGAGGAGAGGAAGGAAAGTGAACTTAAATTTTATGCACATTTTGTTTGCTACGCTTAATACATGCTCTTTTGCATATTTTTATTTGGCAAAATTGCAAAAATTAGTTGATGTCCAATTATCGAAGTTAAGAAAACTATGGAATCATTTTCGAATGCAAATTTGCAGAATTCCAAAGCTCCAGAAATATCTTGTTTCCTGGCGAGGCTTTCAATCTCAACCAGAAGACTGCTTCATTTCTTACACATGCTACATACAACAAATAAATGACAATGAGACATTCAACAAGTACATAAACGACTTCGTGAACGAGCATTTAAAAAAATAAACTCAAGAGACTCGAAACGCCAAAAATATTGTAGGTTAGCAGATGCCGACGCAGACTACGGATGCGAAATTCTTTACAAGTGAATGAAAGCGAGATGTTTCGATGCGAGGCACAGAGGCATGAAAAATGTGTTACATTTTAGCACCAAGGTACCCAACCGCATTGCAGTTTAGTGAATCAAGCGGAAACAGATCTTTGACTCATGCGAGTAAATATTTTGATACAAAAATGGGGTGAACAATTTCATATCTTTGCCAAAAATTGCATCAAAATTTGCAAACAAATCCGGGTTGCGGATAATAAATAGATGGATGTACGGATGGATGAGTAATATGTAAACTTTCCGTTCAGCCTTTAATGACTAAATTTTAGTCTAATAGGTTTGGAATTGTAATTTATGGCTTCACTAATGAAGTAATGACATATTTTATTTGATCCCTAAATAGAATACTTGGACTCGATGGGCTGCAATGGAGACATGAAGAAGATCTCGCTCTCAAATTTTGCCAACAATACATTTGTACTCAAATTGAGCAGATGGACTGACTATCACCTGCCGTCTGCTTTCATGAAATTTCAATGTCATTTCCAAGTGATTGCTCCCAAGGGTCACGGCATTATGGCCGTAACTCAGGGTCTTCACTTGAGGACAAAGAGCAAGCAGAGTTGTAGGGACTACGTTAAGGTACAGCATAATCTAGCCAATTTAATATATGCAAGAAATTTAAGGGTCACTTTTGCAAAAATGTTATCATTTTTGTGATTTTAGTTTCAACAAAATGACGGAAGAGATACCAAACCAATCTGCGGGGAAGTCAACGTGTCTGACCACAACGTGAGTCCGAAGACTTTGATCGGGCCGAGATCATTTTATGATCCTCACGGAGCTTTAGACGTATTTTTTTCTGCGGATGACTCAGTCGCCGATGAAGTCCAAAAGCCAATCTTTCTGCAGTTGGTTTTCACCGCTCACTCTGGTAATTTCGGATTTATTTACCTAAGTGTCACTAAAATCTTTGCTAATTTTTATTTTTGCCTTGCTTTCCAGAATGTACCAGTTTAGACTTGATAACTCACAAAATCAGATCTTGCTCTGAAGGTAAAGGAAACGCTTGCATCGCCTCAAGTCTATTCTGCGATGGTAAAATCAATTGCGGCTTCAGGGGAGATTTCGCAGCTGACGAACGAGATTGTGCTCAACCGGACAGTACTAAAGCTGATCAGCAAAATGAAATTACTGGGTTCGGTCTGGATCACAACAATGTCAAGGGCAAGAGCTCTCGAGGAAATCTTGGCGACGAAGACCATCACGAGCATCTCAGCTTGGGATCAGTTCCAATCCACGTTTTTGCCCTGATTTCTGCCGCTGCTGGAGGATTAGTTGTACTTTTGCTGATTTTTATTTGCTGCTGTCTTGGGAGAATTGGAACGCTGAGTACCAGGAATCAAGTTCTAAGACAACAGCCACAGCCGCAGGAAA
Organism: Hymenaphorura dentifera; assembly: GCA_034699705.1. Taxonomy (NCBI): domain Eukaryota; kingdom Metazoa; phylum Arthropoda; class Collembola; order Poduromorpha; family Onychiuridae; genus Hymenaphorura; species Hymenaphorura dentifera. Next base: position 1,616 of record JAQGCM010001674.1, on the reverse strand, counting down.
CGATTCATATGGGACTTTCGCACTCAAGGTTTGCAAAGTTAGCAATGAAAATGTCACAAATTACAAAATTCTGGCAATTTTTGTAAATTAATTTGAATATTTTCTAATCAAGTGTTACGAGTGCGACTGGAGGACCGTCTTTCATTGCCAGGATGACTCCAAGTGCAAAACTAGTGAAGCCAAGAGAAGATTTGCCCCCACCTTATGACGCCATTTTTCCGCATCCACAACGACCAGAGAAAAAGTGATGGAGTTTGTTGCACGGATTGGAGTGTACAGTGTACGTATGTACTGGAATTATAATTAATTATTTATTCCGAACAGTTCAACCAACAAGCTGGCGTCTTGATTTCGACTCACGCTTATCAACAATAAAGAAATACTGAGGGGAAACGAATTTTTATAGACAACTGTATGTATGTATGACTATTGACTGATCAGCTCTTAAATTATCTATTGCAAAATAAATTTATTTAAAAACAACAAATTGTTTGTCTCGTGTGTTTTGTCTGCTTCAAGTGTTACTTGAAGCAGAAGTTTTATCAGCGAGTCGCCCAAAATTGTGTTTGGCTTGAAGAGCCAGTAAGGTTCTTGAAGTTTGAAAAAAATGACCGCAAATTTAAAAAAAAATTAATTGCTTTTAGTGCATTTTTTGTTCCTTCACATTCCAAATCATTTGGCTCCCAGCATGAACATAGGACCTTTGTGAAACTAGAATTTTGGCAAAATCGTGGCAAAGGCAAATGGAATGAGAAATAATCTGTAGCTACTAGCAGTCTTAAGATTAAGATGGAATTTACAGAAACTGCAAAAGCAACATAAGACTCTTTCACGATAATTAATATTAGCTTTTGCAAAAAAAGTTGAACTCGAGCTAGCACTCTCATTCATGACGTCCTTCTTCTCACCTTGCCTGCGAATAACCGGTTTTGTGACAACTTGTACACTTTATTCGCACTTTTTTACTTGTTATTGATTCGCATGGCAAGTTTAGCTTTTTGTCTGACTGCTGGAGAAAAAATACTTTAATAACAATTTACGTCTTGAATTGTCATGGTCAGAAGAGCAAAGATCGAGAAAGTAAATTTCGATTCATTTTGAGTGCTTTTTAGCAACAAGTGTTTCTTGATTTCTTAACAATGCATTTCGCAAGAATACGAAGAATTATTGTCCTCAAATATAACAGTAAAACGAACAGTGCAGTTTTACGTTTTCTGCAAAATTATAAATTAATTATCTTATTGTTCGCACTCAATACTGTCCTCAGAAGTACCGTCGGCATTTCAGACGGCGGGCCACCTTTGACGTGCGGATCGCTAAGAGTTCCAGAGGTAAAATTATGAACCCCATTTTCTTAATATCTCGATATCGGCATTGGTGCCCGTACTCTTTTTTCAGAACATTGAATTAACTTGTCAAAATGGCGACGGACTGCTACCAGCCGCTGCTGCCAGCACAATTCAACGATTTCCAATCAGTACCGTTTGCAAATACAAATGCAAACCTTATTATGTTCCCTACGAAAATACTTTGACGAACCGCAGAATTCCAGAGTTGGTTTGCCTTCCAAATGGACAATGGAGAGGTGTGAAAAAATATGAATCGTTTTCGTGCCG
>JAQGCM010001673.1:0-14114 GCA_034699705.1 Hymenaphorura dentifera | reverse complement strand
AAGCATAAAATTAATTACTAACGTTTTTGGGAAAAAATTACTCAAAATACGACTAACCTGGTGAACAATATCTAGAAACTGGATAAATAAAGGAGCAAAGCCAGGGCTTGAAGAAGGACCCTCCACACCAGTCATGTTATTTCTATTTGAAAATCTATGACCAAAGGCTAGCCATTCTTTCTCAATCAGTGTTTGGAAACCTTCCAGTGTGCGGTAGTATGGATCTAAGCAGACCTGAGCAATACTGGCCACCTGCAAAAATTAAATAGCCCGATGTAAAACTGACACACAAATATATAAATTGCAACTAGACTTATAAAGTATCTAAATAATTTGTGCAGGCCAGATAAATGAATGAGTCTAGCTGTGTCACCGTACCTGAGCAGTAATGTCAGACCCCTCCTCCAAACAGAGCATGGCTGATGAACCACAATTTAGCAAATCAACAATAGCTCCTGACAAGTTCATAATTGATTGCAAATGTTTGATCCACTCTGTTCCTTCGATGGCTTTATAGAAGCCGTTGTCAGAATCACTCGTCACAACGTTACTCGGAATACACACTCTCATAAGTTTCTTAAATGCTGTCCGAGATTGCCGCACCTCAGGTAGATCCACGGGTATGTATTCAATTTTCGGGTTTGATTCTGATTTAACTCCCTGTCAATACAAAATGTACGAGGAAATGAAGCTCATTGGAATCTTAGATTAATTCGGATATTTGGAACCCATTCACTTACCTTAAAATGAGATTTTTCCCCAAATATGTAAAGAGCGACTTTCTGTCCCCCAGTCTTGGATAATCTATCGCCGGCAAAGGTTTCCTTTTCGCCGATAGGCGCACCTTGAAGGGCAGGTTGAATTTGAGGTGGAACTGGTATAGATTTCTTGGGTCTAATTGTGGTCCACGATTTGTAAGGAGCCAGGCCTTTTCCACCGCTGGTTCTAGATATGGAAATTAAAATTATAATTAAACAATTACGAAATAACATAAAACCAAGTTAGTTTTTCTTTTCAAGGTAAAAGCAATTGACAGTCAGGGAATTTAGTACAGACTGCATTTCTGAGGCCAAGCAGCCAAGGAAAGCGAAAAATAGTTCATCTTTCATCATCTCACTTACCCTGCGTACCTCAGTGTATCCATTGCTTTTGCGAAAGGGCCGGCTTTTCGACCAACGTCTGGCGTCTGTTGACTAGACACTTGTACATGAGATTCATATTGGCTCAAAAGCGTTGATTGAACTCCATTTCCTAATTTTCCTAACATTAGGAGGGAATCAAGGCTCAGATTGCTAAGACTTGTAGCCCACGACGAGAATGGAGTCAAACTAACAATAGCCCTGAGATAATTTTCTTGCTCCAGATGGGCGTTTGAATCACTTCCTCCAGTACCTAAACGTCAAAGATTGAGTATGAAAAACCTGACAAATTTTTGCGCTCATGAATTCTTCAAACTCAGCAGTAAAACATTAAATTGTAATACGACTTACCAGCGCCACCTTGTCCTCTCAACATGCCCATGAAACCTTTGTTTAGGCACGAACTTCTCACAAGTAAGGCTCGCGTTCGTGGATGTTTCCATGTAATCACTGGAAATCGATTACTGCGGTAGCATCTGCTTACTTTTCGAAGACTTTCATCCGATATTTGGTTCGGCAATATAATTAGTGCGGGATACGAGTGACAAACAGCGTAGTTACGATTCAGGGATGACATTCTAAAGGGCTCAGCTTTATTCAAAAGCGAGGATGAATTTGAGTTGATTGGAGTCCTTGAAATAGCTCCGAGACCCAATCTCCGATAATCTTTGTAGTAGCTTCTTTCCATAATTCTTTCTAAGGTCTTGGAATCAGACGCTGGCGAAGAGTGTAGGGGTGATGTTGGGACAGTGGACTCATCATCTGACCCTACAAATATCCATATTAGTATAATTTACAGAATTTTGCAACACAGTGACCGGAGATTGCCTTAACTAGTCACAGAAATTTGTGAGAAATTCAATGGCTGTAATATTCAACTCCCAAGCCAGGTATTGTATTCAAAAATACGGCAAATAGAGCTTAGAATATTGTGGCTTGGTGCGACGAGAGAAAAAAAGCGAGTGATCTTGAGGAAAGTGTGTTGATAAGAAATTAACGCCAATACAATCAGCACAATTTTAGAATTTTTTGTCAAGAAGTGAAAGCCCGGCGCATGCATGCCTTGTTATTGGTTATCATTCAGAATACCACCGTGTTACTGTAATCTCAATCTCACTGATTGAGATATAATATTAAAGAGCATGCATTTGATCAGGCATCCGTAGAGTCCAAGTGGAACTCACCTTCAGTAAATCCACTGGATTCCACTGACTCCACTGTACAGATTCAATATTGCAGTGAGGTGAGGCGCGGATTAGCGGGTAGAAAGTTCACAAACAAAGTAGTGCAATACACAATAATTAGTTGAAATATTAGAATTCAATTTAGTGGATGTTTACATAATCAATTTTTACACAAATAGAAACGTAGTCAATCGTTTTAGTACCACATGTAAAATTAAAAAGCCTACATTTTAGCCAAAATTAGAAGAAATCACTCAAACTCTTACGTGAAATCTCGTCGCCATCTTGACCATGACCCAACTTGATATCATCTCTAGACAGAAGACTTGATTTATGCGGACTGCCGCCGGGACTTGCAAACTTTGCACTGGCTGGTAATGTCCCACCGTTCCCTCCAGGTCCCCAATTATTGACAATGTACTTTTGGGGTCTGGAATGTTTAGGTTTCAATCCGGCTTTTTTGGCCGTTAACATCAAAGTCTTTTTTGCGAAACCCCTTCGAATAAATACATGCACAATATTATTGCCAAGTTGAATTCGAAAATACTGTTTCCAGCCAGACTTACTTTAGAGTTGTATTCTTATCCTTTACAGTATGCGCTGGCTGAACCGCAGGTGCTTGTCCAGCAAAAGCAAAATACTCAAAAATATGAGGCGGGTGACGCAGTTTAGTCAGTGCTTTTTTGAACGTGTCAACGTTGTCTCCGCTTACTTCTTCATCAAATGCAAGTTTCATTAACTAGAAACATGAGTTGGAATTATTATCACTATTGTAAGATTTCAAAGATAGAAATTTTGACAATTTTATTTGTGAACGGAGGATTATACTTACTTCGAATGTTGCCGAGCGTAACTGGATTCCATCTTGCAGAACTCGGTTAATGTGTTGGAGTTGAAGGTATTGACCAGATATACGCTTCTCTTTGGTTAGTGATGCTATCGGAAATGTTCTGATTACAAGATTCTCGCAGCCTGGAACGTAATTTAAAAATTATATGATTACGGAGAATTGCGAGAGTTAATTTGCTCCAAAATTTACGTGAGGGCGAGTTTTGCTTCTCAGATTTATCAGAGAAACTGAGATCAGCAAATAGATTTCAGTACCTATCCATATCCTAAATCCAAAATACCATACATGATACATTAAAGGCTTACTTAGTGGATCGAGGGGTGTTCCTTTAAATATACATCTGTAATTTGTTAAAAATATAGCCCCTTCGGCCGGAAGTAGTACAGGACCAGAAGCTGCATAAATGTCACGACCGTCCGGCAATAGGTATGCCCGCAAGGGCGACTCCTTGGTTACCACTTCTCCAGGTAAAAGGGATGGAGTAGGAATTTTTGGCTACAATTTGCAAATACGTATTTTTAGACTGTTAACAATAAAGTTGGAAAACCTTTGTTGACAATGTTCTGTACCTTCGGTGCAGGCGGTAACCTTTTCGATTCCCTATACACTGCTTCCAATGTTTCGATGTGCATATCTACAACACCGGGTATCATCGAATGCAACGCACGGATATGATCAACTGTAATTCCACCTTCTTCACCAACCTGAATGCAAAATCAAAATCATCCTCAGATCAATTACAAGTACATTTTTGACTTTGTCGTTCTTTGCAATCTAAACTAGTACACTGTTGTTAAGTGTATAGAATTTATACATAGTTAATACTACAGCTGTAAATCACATGTACATATTTACCTTATCAACAAATCGTGAGACAAACTTGACCACAGAAGTTCCAGACTCAACCAAAGGATCCTGTTCATCAAACCCAGACTCCCCTCCTACGCTGTCACTTTCCGCCATACTAATCGGGAAGAAAGTATTGTTGATTTAAATAACAGACAAATTTAGCATATGTATGCATTTTAAAGTAGTTTAACCTGGTTATGTTACTAATTCTCTCGTCATCCATAAAGTGATGGTGTTGATGAGGGTGGTGATGACTAGATTCTTTTTGTCGCCTATGTTGGGTATCCGGGGGTACTAGCATGTAAACCATCCTATTCGCGAAATGAATTGCTTGACTATAAAGGGTAGACTCTTCGCTGCTGGATAGGTCTTTAAATCTTTCGTCATCAATCGAGCCCGTTATTCTCATCTGCTCAGCCGCAATATCAAGGGCAGAGTACTCGATTGGTTTATTAGGAAATGGCTTCTAGATAATATTAAAAGAGGTAATTTGTAAGTATTGTATTTACTGGAGTAAATATGATGCCATGACTTACGTCGCTAGGAGGGTGAACAGGGTAATTATTGTTGTAAATAGAATTGTCGACACGTGGAACATAGAGTGACTTTATATCTTTTTCAACGTCCGCATAAAATGCAGATTCCCAAAACTGCTGCTTTCTCCAAACCGGATGCTCCTGTTCACAAGAATAAAAATATCTAACAATTCCATAACAATGCAAAATTGAAGGGGTTACTGTGATACCTGCAGATATGTGTACGCGAACTGGATAACACCTGTGCACAACTTTCTGCAGTACGAAGTTGCGAGGGGCAAGAGTGCTGCTGCCACACCGTGCTCGTCCATTTCCGAATTGCCCTGATAAAAAATTAAATATTATGCCAAAAAAATGGAAAATTGACGAACAATCCCTCGTGGTAGTTAATGTTAGTACGCACAGTCTTGAATATTTATTGTACAAGAATTAATTAGTTTTTCTCGATTTCTTTTACCTGCAACGCGCAGTGCATGAGATTAACTATCATATCGAATTGCACTGCATCCAATATAGCTTTAGTTCCCGTCAAATGAGCATTCAGTTCTTGACACAAAACTAACTTGGCGGTGTGACTCTTCAAGGCCCTGTTGACGGCATGAATGCTTCGCCGCGCATCAAATATTTTGCTTTCAAAAATACAATTGATACAGTTACGTAGTACCTGTAATCGTAAAACAAACCAAAATGTTACAATATGCCAACTTTATTCAATATTTGTGTTGAACATCAAGAATGTACAGACCTCTAGTCGTCTCGCCGAATTATCCACTTGTTGCATTCTCTGATCAAATTCGGGTATGGTCGGTCCGATGGGTACAATTCTTTCTTTGTGGAACTTCGAGATGCTATTGTACCTAAGAAAAGTTATTGGTTTTGTAATTTTGCGATGAGAAGACTATTTTCAAACTCTCTACGAAGCTTGAAGCTTTACGAAATAGTACATGTTCACCTACCTATTCAAGGAGTGCTTAGCTGCGCCTTCCTGTATTACTTCTTGAACCAATGCGGAATTCAACTGTGGAAATATAGGACTATGGATTCGCATGTGAGCTCCTTCCGGCGGTTTAACAATTTTGGGAACATACGGCTGGGGGTTCGGAGTTTCGTTTAATATCAACAACTGAGCCAGTTCCTGCAGAATTTAAATTTACGTTAAATTTTATTCAATATGTAATGACATTTTTTCAAGGCAGTAGGGTAAGGAAGTCCTTACCTGAATATGGATCATAGCCAGTTTTGGTTCCTTCTCTTCTAACTTCATCTTTTCTCCCAAGGAATTATACAGGTCGTCCCATAAATCAGTCGGTCTCCAAGGTACACCACGATCCTTGATAAATGTGTCGATGTACATCGAATTCAACAAGCGGTTAACGAAACCATTATCAATGAATCCTCTGTGCCCCAGAAACTTGGCCTGCAAATAATTATTAATTATTAAGAGTGCTGCAAACTACCACCGTTTTGCAATTACATAGCACATCGTGAAATATTTGACCAATTCAAAATAACTAGTTCAGTCTCACCTTGTGGAAGGTTATCACTGGCTTGGGATGAATCCTAATGATCACCAAACATGATCGATAGCCTTGGAGGATAATTGCGAATACTCGCATGAAGATAGCCCTCAGCTCTTTGTCCAGCTGTGTGGGAATGGAAGATTTCACCGCCAACGGAAGGAATGCACAGTCGGCTGTTGATAGTTCAGGATGAAGAACCGAATTTAACAAATGCTGTGTATCGCTCCAAAGCGGCTCCGGAAACTGAGGGACTAAGACTCCTTCCGGTACGTTAATAGACCCGCCATCCAAATCCACCACAATCACATCCAACTGCGTCCACAAATATTGAACGTTGCTATAATTTGCAATTTCATTCGAACAAAATTTAAAAATTAAATGAATATTACCAGCTCGGGTAGTAGGTTTAGAGCGGCAGATAGGATACCGAATATAAAAGGTGTAGGTGTATCCGTAAGATCACAAAGTCGAATTGGTAATAAGGGTGCGTATACACCATCATAACGAAAGGGGTACATTAGGGACGTAATAGCGTGGCCAGCATCAGTCAATCGCGTGGTACTTGTCGAATGGAATAATATCTTCTGTTCAGTCATCAAAGCACAAAAAAGGGTTAGCACGTTGTTAATTCCTGCAAACAAGGGACACGATTAAGAACAGTTTTACTAAACTAGTGTCTATAAGTCAATAAAAATTAGTACCTAATTGCTGGAATAAACTTGCTACAGCTGTGCTTGTTGTCGGAATCAAATCATTCACGGGAGGTTGCAGTGCCTGTCGGTCTCCTCCTCCGATACTAAACCGAATTTGGGGACCCCCAGAAGGCGGAACCTTAAAATTATCGACGATGGTTTAGCCAAATTAGAATTTCTGTAAACCAAAGCGTGTCTGGTTTGAAAACTAACCTGGATGTGACCAAGCATCGTACCGACGAGGGTTTCTAATGGAATCCCAAGCATTTCTGAATGCACTGTGTATATAGTGCCTAAGCAGTGCTGCAATAAACAATTCAATGACATCACAATCACAATATCAAAATTGGCTTTCATTAATGCCTTGTTGTTATTATTGTCTTACCCTAAATGCTTCAATTTGATAAACCCTTGACGTCAGAGCTAAAACTTTTGGCGCATACATAAGTCCATGATGAGCAGTCGAGGATGCAGTTCGGTACAAAACGTTAGGAGAGTTGAATGATCTCATTAATGTATTGTCCCCACTGCCATCATTGTCTTCGTCCTATGATGTTAACGTTTGCAAATTTTAGAAATGCTTAAATGTCAAAATACATATAGCACTAATTGTAATACGTAGGTGGTGCTCAGTGCTCACCTCATCGTGCGGTTTGGCTGGCGTTATTGCTATTGGTTCATAGAAACTCAGACAAGCGCAATAATATCGTACGCCTTCGTCGTTCGTAATCACAAATGCAAAAAATTTTGGTTCGTGCCTTTCGGTTGACAATGACCAACCCTGAGGCTGGCAGAACTGCAAAACAATTATATCTTTAGGACCAAAAATAAAACTTGTATTGGACACTGGAATAGAAACTTGGAAAACTCACCACTTCAATTTGCGGTGTGTGTTTTATATCTGCCCAGTCAGACTCTGGAAAACGTTGAATAGTTACTCCACAATTTTCCCCACCACCTGTAAAATTGAAAACTCTAGCGTTTATATCGGAGCAAACAAAAATATAAATTGAGTATAAAAATCAGATTAGCTTACGTTGTGATTCATTCGAGAATCCAACAATTGCAAAATAGTCTACGAGCCTTGTCGGGGTGTCCCGCGGTTTCATTCCACACCTGAATCAAAATAAATTAGAATTGACTTGAGTTTTGACAAAGGTAAAACAAAAACAGGTAGAACAGAGGAATTATCAATTCGTTGAATTCTCACCGGTCTTCCTTTTTTGGGGCCATTTTCGAAAATCTCCTCCTGTGCCTTGCACTTAAACCACTCGTTGTTATACCAGTCGTTTCATCTGGAAAATATAATGCATTTATTCAATGTAATTGGTTCAAGTTCAAGTCGTGCCACAAAGTCTGTCTGTGGCTAGCCAAGCAAACAACAAACAAGCCGTCATTATCCAGATTCATGATACTACTACTACTTGTTTGTTAGTTTAGTATACAAAGAAAAGAATGTCCCCCTAAATGTCTAACAATGATGATGTAAGCTCACCAATTCTCACTTGCACTAAGTTAAGTTAGTTGGTCAACAAAAACAAACGAATGGACGAATGCCCGGAGTCCTGCAGCAATTAAATTGCCTGTAGTTGTGGTCATAATTTGTACATAAAAATATAATTTGGCACACTGACTGATAGAAGTGTTTAGCGAGGAAATCTTACAGCATTAAATTTCAGACAGACTGTCGCCCTTCTGAATTTCCGATTTTAGTTTTGAATCTAGTGAAGGTTAACATTGTAGACGCTGGTCCAGAAATCTCCAGAAGATTTTCCAGTCTCAACTAACTACTATTACTCGGTCGAATTCTTCACTCTCACTGCTCACTATCCAGCTTCCAGCAGCATCCAGCACAAACAGACTAGTCACAGTGCAGTGCAGTGGCTTCAATCTCGTCAGCCAAAGTTTACAACATTTTGCAAAACTACAAACCAACCAGACCAAGATTTTGGACAAATTTTTTAGGTTTCCAGAAAACTCTAGTCCTGATTCGTGTGAATTTTGAGGTTTGTGTCGTGTCGTGCCGCGCTGTGCTTTACCCTTGTATTGTCTGAATTGTGTGGAAAGTGTGAATTCTGGAATATCTGGAATTGTGGATGTTTTAGATGTTTTAGTAAAAGGAAGAGTTGAGTTGAAAGTCAAAGTAAACTGAAGAGGACACAAAACAGAGCCACTTCCACTCACCTGACTCACAGCAGAGCCCAGCAGCACAGCCAGAGCAAGAAGGGCCACACGTACAGCACAGCTCGCTCCGTCACATCCCCTCAACACTTTACACTCCACTTCCATTACTTCCACTCATGTCAGATATCAACTGCCGCCACAACGTAACTATTTATCATGTAACGATGCTTGAAAACAGTTTTTTTATGCTTTTTTTGGTAGTCCGAATAGGGGGAGGGGGGCTGATATGGGCCGTCAAGAGAATTTTGCAAAGGTCAGCTCAGAAACGTTTACGGGCAAAATCCTATGCTGATTTTTGGTTTTCTAATTTAAAGCTCTAGGGCAGGCAGGAGTTTAAACTAGTGTTGGGACTTGACCTCTGGAATTTTTGGTGACCCCCCACTATTCGGGTCTAATGAAAAAATGTACGAGTTTTTGTATGAGTTATGATGATGCATTATTTGGTTGAGCTTTAAAAGGTTTAGGATGACAAACGTCATAAAGCTGCTTTATCTGCCACAAATAGTTACCTTGTCGTCAACTAAACAGACTCACTCGTCTAAAAATGTGTAGAAGAAACAAGATTCACTTGTGCAACCGTACATATTGCAATTCTCACTCCCTTGACTGACTTGACTCCCTTCGACTTATTGGAGATCGAGATGAATACAAAATGCAACTCAACTGATAACTGAAAAAAATGTAAAGAAAATTATAGGGCACCCCAACTTCTTCAAACTATCTGTCATTCCATTAAAAAATTGCTTCAATAGTTCGTTCTAAATGTTCTAAATTCCAATTCTGACAAATCTACTTGGGCTTTCTAGTAAAACTTTTAATTCGTATGCCTAAATGCCTATAGAATAGGACCCATTAGGTTTGGAGTTTGGACAGTCCGTCCGGAGTTTGCATTTCAGGTTCGCGTCTACCTTTGCCACTTTTGCAATATTTCAAAAATGCAGAATTTCTGCAAATTCTGTCCGGGTGCTGGACAACTTAATTGAAAGTGAAAATGAAAGTGAAAGAAGAGAATGAATGAATACTTTCCCAAATTCCTAAAGTTAGAGTCAGGACAGGTCTGGATGTCTCTGGAGTGCTACACGACTTTTTTGCATCCTCTAACTTAACTAAGGGCTGGACAGAAAACCTGCAAAAATTCATCAAACAGAACCAGATATACTTATGTATAGTTTAAGTGTTAAGTTTCCTTTGTGTGCTAAGGTGTGAAATTCTAGCGAACCGAACCAATCAATTATAATGACATGCATGAAAGAAAAGAAAAAAGGTATTGCCGCTGCTTGCTCTGTCGAGTCTAACTAACCATAGTCTATCTAACAATGCAATGGGGAGAAAATTAAAATTAAGAGTTTGCTCTTGCTCTGAATGAAATGACTCAGATGATGATGTAGCAATGCAAAAGGAAATTCCCCTCTTCAATTCTCGAATTCTCTCATGCACTTATTGAAATGCTAACGCTTAACGGATCTTCGTTTCATGAATGTGTTTTTAAGGTTCTCAGCTAGACTCTAGTCACAGTCACACTTTAGACTTGGACTAAAGTTATGTCGAGAGCAAGTAACGAAACGATGACTGCAGTATTATGGCCGTATTATGTGCTCAGCTGGGTCTTAGTTGATTCATGAAGCGGAATTAGTAGATCAACTCTTCACATTACATTTTGTACAATATGTACAATCTCCAGTCTCCACTCCAGCATCACTCAAAAAGGGTAAAATCTATATGAAATGAATAAGTCTTCTCCACGAGGAAACCAATATCTCAGTCAGTGGATAAATGACAAATATGACAAATATTCCGAACCCTAGGTCATTCCTAATTCCTAACAGACCATTTTTTATGCCCCAAAAGATAACAATACATACATACGTTGCGAGGTTGCGACAGAGAAAAGCAACGTGACAAATCTGACTTTTCACATATTGCATCATAGTATTATGGTCAAATTGTCAAACCAAGCTTTCTGATAGTTGAATTTGTACACTGTCATCAGTTTGACAGTCTTTGCTTAAAACCGTAAAGAGCATGGAATGTTGACAAAGACAACAATTATTAGCAAAACAGCGTTTTGATTGTCAATGCTTCGGGAGATTAGAAATTGCAGAATTTACAAAAATAATTCTTGAGAATAATATCCTTAATTTTTTATTTTATTTCTAGCGGAGTAAGCGGAGGTCAAAATTCCCGACCAAAGCATTTTATCAAGGCAAACATTTGGTCGAAATGAGTTATTGCTTGCACAATCAGAACTAACAAGAGAACGAATCAACGAACCGACAAAATCAGAACTAACCCCATTAGGTTTGTTTACTCTACGACGCCGACTGCGGCTCCTTTTAAAGCAATGCAATGCAATGAGATGAAAATGAAAGTAGAGACTAGAGACGCAGACAACGATGAAAATAAAAATTGCAAATCTCAAATAACAAACTATGTGTGTTAAAAGTGTTAATTCGATAATTTTTTCAACTCATAATAATAAGAGTACATGGGACTAAAGAGCAAAGATTATTGATGAATCATCGTACTCGGACAGACAGTTGCAAATTGTTTTATACAATAAACAGCTTTTAAAGCAACAGATCACAAACAAATCACAATGAATCACAAAGATATTGGAGCTTATTCTCTCCTCTCTGTTTGTGGCCGGTCAGGTCTCTCTGCTGTAACAAGAAGAATTAAATCTGACAATCAATATTGATATGAAATATCATCAATGTCTTAGCCATTGTAATTATATTCTATCTGGTGCAGGGTGCAACTCAACAAGAATAAGAATGCAAAAGAAATGCTAAAAATAAATTGTTCTGATTTGAAAATCAAAAGATGAGTTCCAGGGGCCTTGCGGGTTTTGCGGCATTATTGCCTTGAGCAATTCATGTTTTTGCTTTCAATTCACCAAATAATTGAATTTATTTAATCCATGAAATCAAGGAAACCCATGATAAACTATCAATTAAAAATAGATCAGTTTAAGTGAAAGGTTACAAGAAATTGACGGAAAAGTACAAAATTACAAGTTGTATAACCGCGAAGTATGCTAAAAAGTCTGAGGCTAATGTTTATCTGAGGATGTTTATCTTTAGCAATAGCATCTTAGATAAGGACGCTATGCCGAAGCCGAACGTCATGAATGAATGCATGTGAAATGTCAGAAGCACCTGTCAAATTACAGCTGGAATGCTTCAGTTCTGGCTATTTTCAGAAGCTCAATGACCCAACACAGCAAATTTACCATGCAACACCTGGCCCGGCTTGTTAAATTCTTCAAGTATAGAAGATCTCATACAGAATTCCGAAACGAGTTATTGTAGCATTTATCAAATTGAATTTCTGGCATAATATCAATCAGCAAATTATACTCTAAATACTTTCAAGAATGGTGCTGGACAGTGGACAAAACTAGACTAGAACGACCAGAACCTTTCACATCTTCAACTTCAATCTTCACATCTTGAAAGACGTGAAGATTGTGTGTATGTGTAACACATTTTACATGATTTTCAAATAGAAGGTTAAACAAATTATTCTTTGACAAAGTTACGTAAGAAATCAACAGCTAGAAACCTCTAAAATCAATTAGGTAATCTTTTACCGGAAAGAATAATTGTCCCAATGATGCTTACAGGATGACAAGTGAAGACGATCGAATTACTAAAATACCGAAAATATCTCCGCAGCTTCAGATAACAGTGATAACCTTACACATACACATTATTGCATTTTGTCGATTTTGCAATCGTTCATATCATGGTAGAGTCGTGTATTTTGAACAAACACTGACATAAATTAGTTTAGTCATTCATTGCATTAGTTTGTTACTTACTACGTTTACAAACTGTGAAATCATTTAATTTTTGTTTGCAATAATTCATTTCTTAGAATCATAGAATCCTACCAAACTTGAAAAGTCGATGCCATAAAATAGATTTTAGAAATCATATGAATTTTTGTACAAATGCAGAAAATGCAGATGAAATAAATTGGTGACATAAGTTCAGGTAAGTGCCACTTAAAATTTTAGCTTTTTCCATACTCCTTCCTGATATTATGATAAAAATACGTGATGCAAAAGATATGTCCACTCCGTGAATTTGAACAGAGCATCAAAATGAAAAATCACTTTTTTAATTTCCTCCAGATTTCTTAAAATACATTTTGAAGTAAATTGACTGGTGGAGATGACTGAGGAAGGTTTTTCTCACACCAAGAATGATGAAGGAGAGGCACGATTTCGAGCAATTATTTTTTGTTCCACTTTAATTTTTACCAATTTTCTTCTGCAAAATTAATTGCAAGAGAAATTCCCAATCAGAAATCTGAAAATTACAAGTATTATGAAATGACAAACTATTTGTGCTGGAAAAGCAGATTAGTTCACAACATTGTTTCCAAATAATAGCAAATAACGATTTTCTAAACTAAATCGCTGCTTAAGCACCCTAATAACCTAAAATAATGAGAGCTGTACTGCATCAACTATTAGTACACCATCGACTTTATGTTTATAGACAATATTTACAAATACCCAAAATGTGTTTGCCAAGTAATTATTTTTATTTAAAAGAAGAAATATAATAACTCTCTATGAAAAATTAATTACGAATTGTAGTTTTGTAGTGTTCGTTGTGTATTGTTTCTGCACTACAATGGCTTTAGGCTATAATGTAATTCGCTTCAATATAATAATCGAGCATATTTAATCGAGCAATAATCGAGCAATCTTCATCAGGTTTTTGCTATTTTTCTTCCTTGTGAGTGATTCTTAAACAGTGAAACAGCGGTACACAGCTAGCAATTTAATTTGACACTCTAAATTGATAGTTTGTCGTTGCCAATAAGCCAAACATTGCTAATTTATGTTAATAAATTAAATTTAACTATTTTTAAAAAAAAGTCAAAAGAGAATAAAAGCGTAAATAATAGCGAAATTAATGCTGGTGCCGATTTTGATTACGCAGTTATTGAACGGCCCCTCTCATCTTGCAAAAATGACGTGGTGTCCCTAAAATGTACACGTCGCGCATCTCCATTCCGTTCCTTCAACCCAATCTAAAAACTCATTCCAATGCGCGTTAAGTTACAACCAAAACCAAACCAAACCATAACCAAGGATTTTTCGAAATCAAAACCAAACGATAACCAAATGATAACCAAGTTTTT